>CAJVGC010000262.1:0-24458 GCA_910822075.1 Senecio squalidus
TACGAGATTATGAAACATGAGTATCACCCACCTAAACCTTGATTCTAACTCGTACCTGAAGAAATCTAGGTTTTATAAGGAAAATAGGGTATTAATGGGTACAACGAGGTTTGGATTGTTGATTTCGGTTATTATAAAGTTTATTAGGGTAGTGTGGGAGTTTGGACTAGAAATTGTAATGTATGGAAAGGTTTTTAGAAAATTCTGTTTTAAAAGTACCTATGGGTTTTTTGAATTAGGGTTTTGATTTTAAAAGGGTATTTTTTGTTTGATTGAGTTTTTTATGGATGAAATGGCTTCAAATATCCTTCTTCGGACATTCTTAATGCTATTGTGACCTCCGGGATTATGAAACATGAATATCACCCACCTAAACCGTGATTCTAACTCGTACCGGAAGAAATATAGGTTTTATAAGGAAATTAGGGTTTTAATGGGTATAACGTGGTTTGGACTAGAAATTGTAATGTATGGTAAGGTTTTTAGAAAATTAGGGTTTAAAAGTACCTATGGGTTTTTAGAATTAGGGTTTTGATTTTAAAAGGGTATTTTTTGTTTGATTAAGTTTTTTATGGATGAAATGGCTTCTAATATCCTTCTTCTGACATTCTTCAAGTCATTTTGATCTTCGGGATTATGAAACATGAGTATCACCCACCTAAACCGTGGTTCTAACTCGTACCGGAAGAAATATAAGTTTTATAAGGAAAATAGGGTATTAATGGATACAACGTGGTTTGGATTGTTGATTTCGGTTATTATAAAGTTTATTAGGGTAGTGTGGGAGTTTGGATTAGAAATTGTAATGTATGGAAAGGTATTTAGAAAATTAGGGTTTAAAAGTACCTATGGGTTTATAGAATTAGGGTTTTTATTTTAAAAGGGTACTTTTTGTTTGATTGAGTTTTTTATGGATGAAATGGCTTCTAATATCCTTCTTCAGACATTCTTCACGTCATTTTGATCTACGGGATTATGAAACATGAGTATCACCCACCTAAACCGTGATTCTAACTCGTACCAGAAGAAATATAGGTTTTATAAGGAAAATAGGGTTTTAATGGGTATAACGTAGTTTGGATTGTTGATTTCGGTTATTACAAAGTTTATTAGGGTAGTGTGGGAGTTTGGACTAGAAATTGTAATGTATGGAAAGGTTTTTAGAAAATTAGGGTTTAAAAGTACCTATGGGTTTTAGAATTAGGGTTTTTATTTTAAAAGGGTATTTTTTGTTTGATTGAGTTTTTTATGGATGAAATGGCTTCTAATATCCTTCTTCAGACATTCTTCACGTCATTTTGATCTACGGCATTATGAAACATGAATATCACACACCTAAACCGTGATTCTAACTCGTACCGGAAGAAATATAGGTTTTATAAGGACATGAGGGTTTTAATGGGTATAATGTGGTTTGGATTGTTGATTTCGGTTATTACAAAGTTTATTAGGGTAGTGTGGGAGTATGGACTAGAAATTGTAATGTATGGAAAGGTTTTTAGAAAATTAGGGTTTAAAAGTACCTATGGGTTTTTAGAATTAGGGTTTTGATTTTAAAAGGGTATTTTTTGTTTGATTGAGTTTTTTATAGATGAAATGGCTTCTAATATCCTTCTTCAGACATTCTTCAGGCTATTGTGACCTACGGGATTATGAAACATGAATATCACCCACCTAAACCGTGATTCTAACTCGTACCGGAAGAAATTTAGGTTTTATAAGGAAATTAGGGTTTTAATGGGTATAACGTGGTTTGGATTGTTAATTTCGGTTATTACAAAGTTTATTAGGGTAGTGTGGGAGTTTGGACTAGAATTTGTAATGTATGGTAAGGTTTTTAGAAAATTAGGGTTTAAAAGTACCTATGGGTTTTTAGAATTAGGGTTTTGATTTTAAAAGGGTATTTTTTGTTTGATTGAGTTTTTTATGGATGAAATGGCTTCTAATATCCTTCTTCAGACATTCTTCACGTCATTTTGATCTACGGGATTATGAAACATGAATATCACACACCTAAACCGTGATTCTAACTCGTACCGGAAGAAGTTTAGGTTTTATAAGGAAATTAGGGTATTAATGGGTACAACGTGGTTTGGATAGTTGATTTCGGTTATTATAAAGTTTATTAGGGTAGTGAGGGAGTTTGGACTAGAAATTGGAATGTATGGAAAGGTTTTTAGAAAATTAGGGTTTGAAAGTACCTATGGGTTTTTAGAATTAGGGTTTGGATTTTAAAAGGGTATTTTTTGTTTGATTGAGTTTTTTATGGATGAAATGGCTTCTAATATCCTTCTTCAGACATTCTTCACGTCATTTTGATCTACGGGATTATGAAACATGAATATCACCCACCTAAACCGTGATTCTAACTCGTACCGGAAGAAATTTAGGTTTTATAGGGAAATTAGGGTATTAATGGGTACAACGTGGTTTGGATTGTTGATTTCGAATATTATAAAGTTTATTAGGGTAGTGTGGGAGTATGGACTAGAAATTGTAATGTATGGAAAGGTTAATTGAAAATTAGGGTTTAAAAGTACTTATGGGTTTTTAGAATTAGGGTTTTGATTTTAAAAGGGTATTTTTTGTTTGATTGAGTTTTTTATGGATGAAATGGCTTCTAAAATCCTTCTTCAGACATTCTTCACGTCATTTTGACCTACGTGATTATGAAACATGAGTATCACCCACCTAAACCGTGATTCTAACTCGTACCGGAAGAAATATAGGTTTTATAAGGAAATGAGGGTTTTAATGGGTACAATGTGGTTTGGATTGTTGATTTCGGTTATTATAAAATTTATTAGGGTAGTGTGGGAGTATGGACTAGAAATTGTAATGTATGGTAAGGTTTTTAGGAAATTAGGGTTTAAAAGTACCTATGGGTTTTTAGAATTAGGGTTTTGATTTTAAAAGGGTATTTTTTGTTTGATTGAGTTTTTTATGGATGAAATGGCTTCAAATATCCTTCTTCGGACATTCTTAATGCTATTGTGACCTACGTGATTATAAAACATGAATATCACCCACCTAAACCGTGATTCTAACTCGTACCTGAAGAAATCTAGGTTTTATAAGGAAATTAGGGTATTAATGGGTACAACGTGGTTTTGATTGTTGATTTCGGTTATTATAAAGTTTATTAGGGTAGTGTGGGAGTTTGGACTAGAAAGTGTACCTATGGGTTTTTAGAATTAGGGTTTTGATTTTAAAAGGGTACTTTGTTAGGTCTCACTAAGATCCCAAACAGTGGCAAATCAATAACAAATAAGTATTTAGACGTTAATTGTTATATATCGATTAAGTACTCAGTTTCAGTATATATTATAGCGGAATTATAATATTGAAACAATGAAGATAACACACAGTTATATTTTAATCAAAGGTGTACCGATTACAGACCTCAAACTCACTATTTATACACAAGTATAGTGAGTTTGATAAAGATCAATCTAAGTAAATCTTCTAAACAGATAAAAGATATTCACTAACTAGATTACCTTAAATTACGCCTGACTTCTCTCATGAGTCTGAGTTAGTCAGACTGAGTCACTCAGACTCATGTCACTCAGACTGAGTCACTCAGACTCAGGTCACTCAGACTCAGACTTTGATTAACAGATTTATTAATCTTGGGATAGATCATTGTTTTTCCCAACAATCTCCCCCTATCTGTTTAAACCAAAGTCTTTTACAAAACATGCAAGAAAATAAACACAAACATTAACATCTTTAGTTAAACTTTGTTTGTGAACAAAACAAGCATCAGTCTGGTTTTACATCTTCTTCTTTAATGTCCTCTTTCTTTTCTTCACTGAAGTCTCAAATGGTAATGGCTGTTCTCTATCACTTAGCCATTTTAGTCTCTCAGTCTTCCATGCCAGCAGCTTCTCTATCTCAGCATCAGTCTTGTGGAAATGAACTTGATATTCCTTCTTAATCAACTCTACCTTGTCAGCCACAGTTCCAATCTCTTCAATCCTCCTCAGATTATTAAACAACCAACTGACCAGCTTCACTCTGAATGGAAGACACTGAGCAGACTCACATTCACTTAGTAGAGCCATACAATCATAGATTGAAGATGTGCTTAGATCGTTTTTGTCTTGGAAGCTTTCTTCTCCCCCACAATCAATATAACACAACCCAGTGTGCTTCTCAGTCTCAATGTAAGTTCTTTCCTGAAACGTGACATCCTTAGGAACAGGATGCATGCTGCTTGATTCCAGACCCAGGGATTTTGATCGAACCTTCACATTGTGCTTTGTACAGTATGCTCTGTAGTCTTCATCTGGCACTAGATTGAGCATATGAGCTGCATTTATGTTGAAAGTGGCCTCTCTTCTTATAGTCATTGCTTGAGATTTGTCTGTCAGATTGTAGCTCAGATTAGCTATTTCTTTCCATTCTTCTAGACCCATAGTATGCAGTCTAGTCAGTCCCACTCTGAATGATCCACCTTTGTGTGTGCAGGTGAGTAACAAATTTGATCCATCATGACTCAAACAATCTAGATGATGAATTTTGTTCTGAAGTTTTCTCAGTGTAAAGTTTGCTTCAATGTAATTAACTCTTTCTTGTTCTCTGAAGACAAGTTTGGCCATTAGTTCATCTGCTTTGATCCTCATTTGATCTTCTTTAATAGCCTGATCCTCCTCTGCTTGTATCTCAGCTTCAAATTCTTCAGCTGCTTTTGCAGACTGATCATATGGATTAAAATCGAATTTCTCTTTGTAAAGCCCCTTCACATACTCTTTGTATTCCTCTACAGTCATCCCAGCACTTTTAGCATATCTTTGAAGCTTTCCTAACTTGTCAGCTTCACTTTCTTTCTTTTGCACTTCAGACTCAGTTTGAGTTTCCATTTTGTCTGCTTCTTCTTCTGCAGTCTTTTCCACTACTTTATCAGACTCATTACCCTCATCACTAGAGATACTCCAATCAGTTTCATAAAAGACTTCAGGTTGTCTTGTTTTCGTGTTGAATCTGGTTGTTTTGTAGTATCTTTTCTCCCCCTCTTCTCTTTTCCTTTTCAATGGTTGGATGGGGATCTCAGATTCAATAGCTGTAGTAGGCATTTTCTCCCCCTGAATCTGAGAACCCTCTGCAACTGCCTTGCCTTTCCTCATCAGACTGACTTCAAAGGTCAGTTTGACCACCATTTCCTGCAAATCCTTCATCTCCTTGGCATTTTGAGTTGTAAAATCATGGAACTCAGTCTGCATTGCCCTCAGTATGTCATCAAACTGAGTAGACATGTCCTTAAGTGCCTTTAACAGGACAGGAACCGTCAGAGCAACCTCAGACTGGGTGGATGTTGTAGCAGTTTCTGATGTAACTGGTGGCACAGCCTCACTTCCTCCCTGTGAGGTGGGAGAATGATCATAAGCCATAGAAGATGAAGTCTGTACCTCACCCTGTTTTGGGAGTAAGGCATTGGCAACTAGTGATAAAGAGTGTAAGAGATTTGGAGGTTGTACCTTATCGTGAACCAGCACAGAGCTGGTGAAAATAGGCTGTGAGACTGAGTGGGGGATTCCCATACTATGTACAGGTGTGTCCAGGAGTGGGACACTTTCTTCAATGCTTGCCACATGTGTCTGTGTGGTAGCAGCAATGTAGTTCTCCAAGTTTACCATCAGACTGGGGTTTTGGGTGGTCCAAGCAGTCAGATCCAGCTCATCATCTAGCAGAGAGAGACTGGTCTGTACTGCAGCACTGGAGGGGAGTTCTTGACTCTCAGCCTCATGGAATAATGTGTCCATTAGTGCTTGATTTTTAGTGGGGCTTGATGTGAGAGCTTTGTCAAATGAACTTGGTGAGTCCATCAGATTGGTCGCTTGTGTAGCAAGTACATCAAGAAGGGGAAGGGACTGCCCAGACTGAGAGGGGATACTCTCAGACTGAGGAAAAGTAAGAGGAATAATTATACCTTCATCCTCATCATTTGGCCCAGCCCCACCCAAATCTACCTCAGCATCTGCAAGAGGGTTATTTCCCTCAGGTCCACCGTCAATTCGTTCAGTTTGAACCTCTGAGTCTGACGAGTCAGACTCAGTTGGTTCCTGATCAATGAACGGATTAGCAATCCATTCAAGCATTACATCAGTAAGTGGAGCTTCATTCTCAGTAATGGTGATATAGGTAAACATTTTAGGAGTCAGCCTGGGCAGTTCTCAGATGTAAAAACGTTGATCAAGCTGATCATATTGTTCAGTGCCCAGAACTTCCTCAAAACAGAGAGATAAAACCCGAATGAATGGAACATCATTGGGGCGTTTTGTTTTAATCACTAGGGAAAGAATCTCATCAAAATAGAGTTGTGAAAAAGAGATTCTTCTACCAGTGACCATAGCATGGAACAGATGAGTTTCAAACTCATTCATCTGATCCAAGCTGCCCGATTTGCCCCCCAAGCATCTTGTAATCATTGAAAACAAGAACTTCCACTTCCCAGTAAAGAAACTGTATTTTATTACTCCCTGAGTTTCAGGCTGACCAATGAGAGGGAAAGCTTCATCCCTTGCTTGTTGTTTGCTTCGTCTAGCTTGAAAACCCCCTTCTCCAGCCTCAGCAAGTGTGGGGAGGAGTAGAGCGCTCCTAATCGTTTCTTCAGTAATGGTAATTGTGTTTCGTCCATCGTTGTAGGTGCCGGTGATAGCAGTTTTTTCATCATTTGCAGTGCAGGTGTACCACCATTCACAGAGAAGTGGAGGACACATTGAGTTGGCACAAAAGAAAGCGCCATACAATGGATGAGACTTCATAAACTGGATTAACTGTTCAAATCCCCTGCCTTGGCGATTGGCGGGAATGTCAGCAGTTGCTACCCGATTATTATCTTTAATTTGTACTCGCTGTTGAAACTCAGCACCTGGAATCATTCTTGAAGTAACATGAAGCATCATATTAGGGTTAGCCATTAGAACAGCGATTATCAAGGAGTTTGAAGAAGGAAGAACTAGGTTAAAAAAAAACTTTGAAATTCTGTTAGCTTTAAACTAAAATACCTAAGATTTTAAACTAAACAAAAAAAATTACAATTTAGCCCCCTATAGATTTACAAGTTGCAAAGAATGACCGTTGACAAGACTTGACCGAAATAAAAAATTTAAATAAAACTATCTAATGAAGAATTAGAGAGACAGAAGATAGAAAAAAAATATAAAAAAAATTTGTTCCAAAAATACAATGAGTCTGAGATCAGATTTAGACTCCTGAAGCTGACTTTTAGTCAGACCGAACATGGTCAGACTGACTTAGTTGTCAGCTTGAATTTGAAAATTTTCTAGACTAAGGGTTTAGCATGCCAAGTTCTCCTAACAAATAGAAGAACCTTTCCTCACTCAGAGGTTTGGTGAATATGTCTGCCAGTTGATCATTAGTTACCACAAACTCCATTCTGACCTTTTTTTTCTCCACACAGTCTCTAATGAAGTGATGCCGGATTTCAATATGTTTGGTCCTTGAATGGAATACTGGATTCTCCGTGATTTGAATGGCACTCTTGTTGTCACACATGATGGGTGTGTGTTTAATGTGAATGTCTAGGTCAGCCAATTGATGTTGCATCCAAAGTAATTGGGCACAACAGCTTCCTGCAGCAACATACTCAGCTTCAGCTGTGGATGTGGCAACTGAGTTCTGCTTCTTGCTGGACCAACTCACCAGCTTGCCTCCTAGAAGCTGACACCCTCCTGAGGTGCTTTTTCTGTCAAGTTTACAACCTGCATAATCTGCATCTGAGTACCCAATTAGTTCAAAGCCAGAATCTTTAGGGTACCATAAACCAAGGTTTGGTGTACCCTTAAGATATCTGAAGATCCTCTTTACAGCCTTAAGGTGAGATTCCTTAGGGTCAGACTGATATCTTGCACACAAACATGTTGAGAACATGATGTCAGGTCTGCTAGCAGTCAGATAAAGTAATGAACCAATCATTCCTCTATAAGTAGCTTGACAGACTGACTTGCCTGATTTATCCTTGTGCAATTTGTCAGAGGTACTCATAGGTGTTTTCATTTCAGAACTTGTAGCAAAACCAAATTTCTTGATTAAATCATGAACATATTTACTTTGGTTTATAAAGATGCCATCCTCCTTTTGTTCAACTTGCAGACCCAGAAAGAAGTTTAGTTCTCCCATCATGCTCATTCTGTATTCACTACACATAAGTTCTGAGAACCATGTGCACAGTTTGGTATTTGTGGATCCAAATATGATGTCATCCACATAAATCTGAACCAGAATGACATGACCAGATTCCCTTTTTATAAACAAAGTTTTGTCAATTGAACCCCTTTTGAAATCATTTTTAATTAGAAATTCAGACAAGGTTTCATACCAAGCTCTAGGAGCTTGTTTGAGACCATAGAGTGCTTTATTTAATTTATAAACATGATCAGGGAAGTTAGGGTCAACAAAACCTGGAGGCTGCTTCACATACACTTCCTCCTGCAAATCTCCATTTAAGAATGCACTCTTGACATCCATTTGGTAGACAAGGAAGTCTTTGAAGGCTGCATATGCTAGAAACAGTCTGATGGCTTCAATTCGTGCCACTGGAGCAAATGTTTCATCATAGACAATTCCTTCTTCCTGTTTGTACCCCTTAGCCACCAGTCTGGCCTTATTTCTGATCACCACACCATCCTGATCAAATTTGTTCCTGAAGATCCATTTGAGGTCAATGATGGTCTTGCGTAGTGGACGTGGGACCTTTGTCCAAACATTGTTCCTTATGAATTCACCAAGTTCTTCCTGCATACCCTCAACCCAGTCTTCATCTAACAGGGCCTGTTCAACAGTCTTGGGTTCCATCAGACTCAAGAAGTTTGTGTAGAAACAAAAGTTGGCTGTAGCATTCTTTCTTCTTGTTTTAACACCTTCAGTTATGGATCCAATAACAGATGAAATTGGATGTCCCCTCACAGTCTTGATGTTTCCTGAACTATGATCAGCAACTTCTTCTTCTTCAGTCTGATTAGTTTCAGTCTGAGCAGGTTGAGGCTGATCTTGATCAGACTGAGGTAACTCAGACTGAGTAGTGTCAGTTTCATTTGAGTTGACATTCTCTGAGCCTGGAGCTTTTTGAACAGTTTGTTCATCAGTTTCACTGTCTGATTCTGGAGATTGAGACATGTATCTGGCAGGCTGATCATTACTCTGAGGTTCAGATTCAGACGAGATTTGTAGCAGTTCATCACAGAGTTGATTGATAGTGGTGATGTCAGTCTTAGAGGTTGATGCAGCTTCATCAGATTGGGTGGAATCATCAAAGGTGACATTGATGCTTTCCTCAACAACTTTTCTTCGTTCATTATATACTCTGAAAGCCTTAGCAACACTTGAGTATCCAACAAATAGTCCTTCATCAGCTTTGGGAGACATTTTGCAAAGTAGATCCCTTTGATTTAGAATGTAGCATCTACTTCCAAAGACATGAAAGTAATGAATGGAGGGAACTTTGTTATGATACATTTCATATGCTGTTTTTCCATGCCTCTTCACAATGATGGATCTGTTTTGTGTGAAACAAGCAGTATTCACAGCTTCAGCCCAAAATTTTATCTCCATTTTTCCATAACATAGCATAGTCCTTGCAGCCTCAATAAGAGTCCTGTTTCTTCTTTCTGCTACTCCATTCTGTTGAGGAGTAAGAACTGAGGCAAAGTTTTGAACTATCCCCAGTTTGTCACAAAAGTCTATCAAGACTGAGTTTTTGAACTCAGTTCCATGGTCACTTCTCATTTGTCTGACTAGAAGATTCTTCTGTCTCTGTTCTCTTTTGATCAGACTGATGATCTCCTCAGCTGCATCACTCTTGGCTCTTAGGAATATGACCCAAGTAAATCTGGTGTGTTCATCAACAATAACCAGAGTATACTTCTTTCCCCCTTTGCTTTCAATTCCAATTGGTCCAAATAGATCCATATGTAGCATGAACAATGGTTCACTAATGGAGTGTAACATTTTGGATGGAAATTGTGACTTTGTTTGCTTTCCAAGAACACAGGCTGAGCACACCTTGTCTTTGGTATAAGTGAGGTCTGGCAACCCTCTTACTAGTTTGCTCTTGGATAGGGCATTAATGTTCTTGAAATTTAAGTGAGATAACCTTCTATGCCATAGCCAGTTTAATTCCTCCTTGGTTTCAGTGAACAAGCAGGTCTCAGCTTCATCATTTGCTGTACCCAGATCCAGACAGAACACATCTCTTTCTCTTTTGGCTAGCAATAATGGTTTTCCCTTTGCATTGAAGATTATCCCAGCTTGTTTCCTGAATCTGACTTCATGATCCTCATCAGTAATCTGACTCACGCTGAGTAGATTGTGTTGTAGTCCTTCTACATAAGCAACTCTCTTGAATGTTACAGCTCCAGCATGAATCTTGCCATATCCCCTTGTCATTGAAACTCCATTGTCTCCATACCTTACTTGAGGACCATCTTCTTCCTTGTAGTCCTGTAGAAAGGACTTCATCCCTGTCATGTGCCTTGATGCTCCACTATCTAAGTACCATTTTGTAGAGTCCTGTACATGAACACAAAGAAACAGAAATTAGTTCCTTTTGGGTACCCACTTTAGAGTGGATCCATGATTTAAGGCAGGTTTAGGTACTGATTCAATCTTGCATTCAGTTTTAGAACTTGTATAGTTCCATTTATTTATTTCATTCATACAATTTATGGAATAGTGACCTATGACACCACAGTATTTGCAGGGAGCATTTTTGAGATTGACCCTAGATGGAGCTGATTTATCTTTGGGAGATTTAACTTGTTTGGCTTTTGATGGAGAAGTATTTCTGGAAGATGAGTTGGAGTTTGATGAGACTGATCTGGATTTTGATGATCCTGAGTGATATGAAGCTGACCCTTGTTTTGATGAAACTGACTTATGAATATAAGGATTCTTAGGTCTAGACCTGATCAATAGTTTACAAAACACAGCTTCATGTCCCTTTTCACCACAGTTATAGCAATTTCTCTTTGGAGGAGATTTGGATCTTGCCTGATTAGGTGATTTATCCCTGACTAAAGTTTTGACAATGTTGGTCAGTTCTAGTAATTGATTTCCTAATTTATCAATTGTTTTAGATTCAGAGGTTTGACTTTTGTTGTGACGTTTGGGACTGACAGAGATTTGACTTTTGGGTTTTCTCAAAACCTGTGGGACAACTTTGGGCAAGGATGAAAGATCCTTTTCAGTCTGTATATCAGTTTCAGGTAAGACAACACTTTCAGATTTAGAAGAAGATGAAGGCAAAAGATTATTTTTATTCAAAACTTGAGAGATTACAGGTTTGACAAATGCATTTAACATCATTATCTTATTTCGTTTCAAGTATGTGAAAGTATTTGGAAGGATTTCTGTTTTAAAAATAATTTTTTCTCTCTCTGCCTTCAAAGCTTCTTCCTCTTCTTCTGTCATATACTTTTTCAAGCTGAATCCTTCACCCAACACAGCTTGAACTTGATTTGGTACCTGTCTGTTTAAGCAATCCTCATTTTTTAAAGATGATATACACCATGATTTACAAATTCTTTTATAGTGCTCAGTTTCTTCTCTAAGTTTGTGATTTTCTTTTGCAAGATCACTATAGGCTTCAGTCTGAGCATTTAAAAGGACTTTATAACTTTCTAATTCAGTTATTTTATCATCTTTACTTTTCATAAGGTTTTCAAGGTCTTTGAATTTTGATTTTAGATCATTTTGTTCTTCTAAAGTGGTGGTCAGGTCAAGAAAAATATACTCAAACATTTGAATTTTTTGTTCATTTGTATAAGTTTCAAAATTGTGTACCTTATAGAGTTTAGACTTGTTCCAGTCTGAATTGCAACTCATCCTTTCAGCTTCCTTAAGATCCTTTTCAAACTGAGAAGCGGATTTCTCAGTGTCAGAAGCTTCCTCCACTATTGCCATCAAGCACTGATCGACCACTTCCTCTTCATCAGAAGACAATTCTTCATCCAACCATTCTTCAGCAAAGAATGCTTTTTGTTCTGTTTGAGACTTTTGAGGATTTGAGTTGTTCCCTTTCTTGTATTTTAGATACTTGTTTCGGTATCTTTGGGCCCTTTCAGCAACTTCATCCATATGCTCAGTCTGAGCATTCTTTACTTTGCAGTCAGCAGCCATATGGCCATAATCGTTGCATTTGAAACATTTTACCTTTTTCAGATCAAAAGGTTTCTTTCCTTTGTAGCCAGTCTTTTGTTCAAGCTTCATGGTCAACAGAGCAAGCTGACTCTTTAATTTCTTGACTTCAGACTCGTTTTCAGATTCTGAGTCTGAGTGTGACTCAGACTCAGATGAGTCAGCTTGAGAATAAATTTCTTTGTTCCTTCTGCTTGTTGCAACTAATGCAGCTTCTGGATCCTTTGCTGTTCTTCTATTATTGAGCTTCTTTCTTTCTTGAGATTCTTCAAAGTTTAACAATAGACCAAAGAGTCCTGGCAGCTTGTAGGTGGACAGCTTCTCACTTACTACAAGTGATGTGATAACAGATTCAAATTTGTTAGGTAATATATCAACAAATTTCTTGCATATATCATCATCATCTTTTGTCACTCCCAGAGCTGACATGTCATTTAGTAAGATTTGAAATCTGGTATGAACATCAGCCAAAGTTTCCTTTTCTTTCATATAGAAATTTTCATAATTCTAATGAGACTGTTCAGTCTTTGCTCTTTCACTACTGGAACACCTTCATAAGACACAATTAATGTGTCCCATAGTTCCTTAGCTGTTTTGCAACCTGCAATTTTAGAAAAGATTTGTTCTGACACTGCATTTCCTAAAATGCTTCTGGCTTTAGGATCAAGATTAAATAGAAGTTTGTCTTGATCTGTCCATTGAGATTTGGCAGTTTGGACCCATCTGGCACGTTGGACAACCCTATCACCTTCTTTAACTTCATCAATCTGTTTACCTGGAATGATAGGTCCTTCAGTTATGATTCTTATCATTTCTTCATGAATTCCTGATAAGTGCCACTCAGCTTTGAGTTTCCAATGTGCAAAGTTATGTCCATTGAACACAGGAATTCCTTTTCCAGCCATTGTAGTTATGTTTGAAGATGATGACATTGTTTGAGATTTTAGGTATTGATCGTTTAAGATTTATAAATTTATTAAAATTTAAAATCTTATTTGCTCTGATACCAGTTGTTAGGTCTCACTAAGATCCCAAACAGTGGCAAATCAATAACAAATAAGTATTTAGACGTTAATTGTTATATATCGATTAAGTACTCAGTTTCAGTATATATTATAGCGGAATTATAATATTGAAACAATGAAGATAACACACAGTTATATTTTAATCAAAGGTGTACCGATTACAAACCTCAAACTCACTATTTATACACAAGTATAGTGAGTTTGATAAAGATCAATCTAAGTAAATCTTCTAAACAGATAAAAGATATTCACTAACTAGATTACCTTAAATTACGCCTGACTTCTCTCATGAGTCTGAGTTAGTCAGACTGAGTCACTCAGACTCATGTCACTCAGACTGAGTCACTCAGACTCAGGTCACTCAGACTCAGACTTTGATTAACAGATTTATTAATCTTGGGATAGATCATTGTTTTTCCCAACATACTTTTTGTTTGATTGAGGTTTTTATGGATGAAATGGCTTCTAATATCCTTCTTCGGACATTCTTAATGCTATTGTGACCTACGGGATTATGAAACATGAATATGACACACCTAAACCGTGATTCTAACTCGTACCGGAAGAAATATAGGTTTTATAAGGAAATTAGGGTTTTAATGGGTATAACGTGGTTTGGATTGTTGATTTCGGTTATTATAAATTTTATTAGGGTAGTGTGGGAGTTTGGACTAGAAATTTTAATGTATGGTAAGGTTTTTAGAAAATTAGGGTTTAAAAGTACCTATGGGTTTTTAGAATTAGGGTTTTGATTTTAAAAGGCTATTTTTTGTTTGATTGAGTTTTTTATTGATGAAATGGCTTCTAATATCCTTCTTCTGACATTCTTCACGTCATTTTGATCTTCGGGATTACGAAACATGAGTATCACCCACCTAAACCGTGGTTCTAACTCGTACCGGAAGAAATATAAGTTTTATAAGGAAAATAGGGTATTAATGGGTACAACGTGGTTTGGATTGTTGATTTCGGTTATTATAAAGTTTATTAGGGTAGTGTGGGAGTTTGGACTAGAAATTGTAATGTATGGAAAGGTATTTAGAAAATTAGGGTTTAAAAGTACCTATGGGTTTATAGAATTAGGGTTTTGATTTTAAAAGGGTACTTTTTGTTTGATTGAGTTTTTTATGGATGAAATGGCTTCTAATATCCTTCTTCAGACATTCTTCACGTCATTTTGATCTACGGGATTATGAAACATGAGTATCACCCACCTAAACCGTGATTCTAACTAGTACCGGAAAACCCATAGGTACTTTTAAACCCTAATTTTCTAAAAACTTTACCATACATTACATTTCTAGTCCATACTCCCACACTACCCTAATAAAATTTGTAATAACCGAAATCAACAATCCAAACCACGTTATACCCATTAAAACCCTAATTTCCTTATAAAACCTAGATTTCTTCCAGTACGAGTTAGAATCACGGTTTAGGTGTGTGATATTCATGTTTCATAATCCCGTAGTTCAAAATGACGTGAAGAATGTCTGAAGAAGGATATTAGAAGCCATTTTATCCATAAAAAACTCAATCAAACAAAAAATACCCCTTTAAAATCAAATGTGACAACCGTCTAAATTTCAGGTGATTTTCAATTACTAATTTGGTTCGAAACTTTAGTTCTCTTTTACCGTGTTCATATTGTTCGGGTTCATTCTATTGTACTTTTAATTTGTCGGAATTTATATTCAGGAATCAAAATATAAATCCTAACACCAAATAAACAATACAAGAACTTGACTAAGTTCATAACGGTAACCAAAAAGATTCTAGTCCTTAACTAATTATAACGGAAAATTTGAAACGTCAAAAGCTGGATTTTTCAATTCAGCCGGCGGCTGAATATATTCAGCCGGCGGCTGAAACCAGCCGGCGGCTGAAACCAGCCGGCGGCTGGATTTAGCCAACCGGCGGCTAAATGGTCGCTGGCAGTGGGTTATGACTCATTTCTGCATGCTCTTCGATTGGGCAACGTTTTAACTCGAGTATTGGGCAATATTTACTGCAATTGGGGTTCCCAAGAGCAGGAAACATCACCCTTATTCACATTTTCTTTCATTTTTGAAATCAAACTTACACACACAACACACACACTCTCTAAACTCTCTCTCTATTTTCTCTCAAGAACACTTAACCAAAACAGAAACTTTGCATCATTTCAGTCCATTTTCGTCCATAAAATCAACCATCCAACACATACAAATCATTCTAGGAGTTAAGGGTATTCAAGGAAAAGGTTTAAATCGGGTTTTCAAGGAACTTTTGGAGCTAAAACTCATCCAAACCATCACATCTCTTTTTCCTTCGGTATAACACTTTCTTTTCACTGTTTTTATACATATTTTTACTTGCATGTTCGATCTATAATCTGAATATATGTTTTCATAAACTTTCAAAACGTTTTCTTGACTAAAACGAGTTTTTATGTTAGATCTATATATTTAACATGTAAATCTAAAAGAAAATAGTGTTTTTACCTCAAAAATACATATGTTTAAGTTATACCAGTTTGCATGTCGAATCTAACGGTTAAACAAGCTTCAAAACGAAAAATAGAGCAACTTTGAAACTGGCCGAAGCCTTTTGGCCGGCGGCTGAAGGATTTCAGCCGACGGCTAAAGGTCAGCCGGCGGCTGTTTTCCTCCAGCCGCCGCCAGAATGCCCTGATCACTGTTTTGTCGTTTTAAAGGTCGTAAACGTGATTTTAAGCTGAAATAAATTATCACAGATTATATACATGTTAATAAGCTACTTTTTTGACATATTATATTGTTGGAAAAGCTTTTTGGACTTGAAACTTGAGTAGTATTGCTTAAAACGTTATATTGTGAATATTAAAGCGGGAAAGTGTTTTGAAAATGGACATAATTTTTATAACGCGGAAGCGCTGCCCAATTTTCACCGTAAATAACACTTCAAATTCAGAAACTTAATAACTTCGAGACTTACACACATTGACTTGGAACTTTGACACTTTTGTTACATAATTGGACATTTCGGACTATAAAACGTACACGAACATACAAACCTTATAAACTTTCCGTAATAAACTTTTTGGGACAGAATCTAAGTATACTAAATTGAGACTTAAAAATGTTAAATTGAGACTCAATAAAACTTATACAACTTTCCGGTGTTCTAGGTCGTTTGTGATTCCCGACGCGTTCCGCTCTCTTTGTGCTAGTTCATATCTTGTACCTTCGCAAACCGTGAGTTACAACCCACTTGTTTTACTTTTTGTACATTTAAACATTATTTGGGGGAAACATAAGATCAAATGTTGTAACTTTTTGGTACTTTTGAAACTTATTTGAAACTGTTCGAAACTTGATACTTTTGGTACTTATCGAAACTTTTAGAAACTTGTTCAAACCTGTTCAACTTGGTACATGTTCAAACTTGTTCAAACTATTATGCGTATATGTGTTGATGCCTTAGCAGGATAACTAAATCTAAGATACTTGTTAGAAACCAATCTTTGATGGATATATAAGCCCGTAAGAGTTCAGTTCAATTTTTACAACTTTGTTCAATTGCCCGTTTTGGTTCAGGTTCACTTATACACTATTAGCAATAGCCGTTAGTCATATGGGTATCGATACTTAGGAGCGGTCACTCCTTACTAAGGGTTAGCGTCCCAAGTACATATTACTACCATTCAGATGTTCAATCAATTAAACTTTTTGGGCTAGTTCAGGACCATGCAACCGGTTTAGTGTATACTTACTACTTATATTATGCCAAATGATTGATACGAGTTACTATTTAGTTAGACACATACTCCCTACGCATATACCTTTAAGCGCTTGGATTCCGCTACAACTTTAATTATACAAGTTTTATTTATTTAAATTACTTGTGTACGTTCAAACTTTTACTATTTACGTATATGTTCAAACGTCGACTCGTCCTTTTACTCATGACATCAGTATATGTTTTGGGCAACTTACTATTTTTGGCAACTTACTATTTTCGGCAACTTTCTATTTTTGGAAACTTCTCTCGAACCTCTAAACTGTAACTCACTCACTACTTTATGTAGTTGACACTTTATCTTATGTTTCAGGAAATTAATGTAAGTGTTCAGAATGCATGGCAAAGGAGGGTCGATATGGTCACGTGAGGCGCTATTTGGGAAAAGACCTTTATATTTTGGGAATTTGTTTTGGAACATTTGTACTTGTACTTTGTTTTAAACTTATGAACTGCTTGGTTGATTGAATCTCGAACAATTTATTTTTAATCGAAATGACTTGAATCGTTTATATTTGCTTATGACCGTGTAATGATATTTCCAGCTCTCACATTCCGTGTTTCCGCTATAGCGGGGTGTGACAGACTTGGTATCAGAGCACCGGTTGTAGTGAAAACGGTTTTAGAAATTTCTAAAAAGTTTTTGAAACCAAACTATAACCAAGGCTTTTCGGAAAATCATTATGGGTTCAAAACTTTAGTGAATTAATTTTGCGATTGCATGTTTATTTTTAACTACGCATGGCCTGATCACCCCTGCCTAGTTCAAAATGATTTATGCAAGGACGAAACGTAATTTCTAAAGACAAACGATTTTGAGTCGAAAAATTCCCGGTCTTACTATTCCCAACCTCACGTGATCGACCCTTACCTGCATTCTTTACTTATTTTCCTTTAGCATATTCTTGTTCATATACTCACGAAACTTTTTACGTCGCAGATTCGTCATGTCTCAATCGTCACGTTCGCACTCTCTTTCACGAGCCGTCTCTCCATTGCACGAACCCTCTGAGGGCCATACGGCCTCCGAGAGTCAGCGTCACCAGACGACTGACCCGACATAGGACACGTCGATGACTATCAGCAGTAGTGACGGGTCTAGCCCGAGGACCGTGTTACCTCCTCCCCGGCCGGCACCCGTTACAACACCACCTCAGCCCCAAGGGCCCCGCGCTGGAATGGCCGCGCGTCAACAACCGGACCCGTTCCGACTTGCACCCCCTCAGTCCTTCGTGGACCCGTACGATCCCGCTATGCGCACTCCGGTCATGGAGCGCTACGCGTGGGAACGCCAATTCATGGAGGAGAGGCGACGTGCCCAGGAGGCCGGAGCCTCCCGACCCATGTTGCCACCCACTCTTCAGCCTCCTCCACCGGCCGCATTTCTCCACCTACACCGCGAGGTTCGGGCCCTCTCCGAGGAAGCCCGACAACAGGGCCTCTATCTCTTCGAAGTCTCTGACGCCGCGCACAAGCTGGCGGAGCAATCGATCCGAACTACCGCATCGGCTCGAGCCACTGCACGTACCGTGCAACGCCTTGTCAGCGTGTGCTTCATCCTAGGGGCATTGGTAGCAGCTATGATGGCCAAGGTGTTCCTGGAGAGGCGTCACTAGTTCATTTCCTTTATTGTACTGTAGGCCGAGTTGTAATTTTCACATGTACACAACTTCGGGCCAATTTTCTATTATTTCCTCATGTATTGTACTGTACTTTTCTATTCGAACCTTGTACTCAACTTTTATTTAATGAATGAAGTTCCATTTATTATTATCTATTGTTACTTATCTTGTGAATCTTGTACTGTGTTGAACCATTTGTCCTGCGTGTGAATCTTTTGAAACCTTGTCGTGCGTGTACTACTTGTTCTATTACCTTACTCCTGAGTGATTTTAACTTGTTCGTTGAATCATGTTCTTATCATACTCTAATCGTGCGTTTCTAAACTGAGTCTGTTGTCTGTTGCAGAATCATGGCACCCCGTACCAATGCCGCAATCATTGCTGAGCAAGTGGCCGAGCAGTTGCAAGCAGCGATGCCCAATATGATCGCCCAGATCACCGCGGGAATCAATGCTAACGTCAACACCCACCAGCAACAGCAACAGCAGCAGCAGCAGCAACAGAACAACCACCAGAACCACCAGAACCATCAGCAACCCCCGAACCCACCAGCCTGCACTTACAAGAGCTTCATGGCTTGTAAACCTAAGGAGTTCCATGGCACGACTGGTGCCGTAGGCCTGGTATCCTGGTTCGAGAGCATCGAGTCAGTGCTGCACATCAGTGGATGTGCCGAAGCCACTAAAGTACAGTACGCCTCCTGCGTATTGCACGGTAAGGCACTGACCTGGTGGAACAACTTGGTCCGTAACAGGGGACGTGAGACCGCTTATGCTCTCACCTGGGAGCAATTCAAGACCCTCTTGATTGAGGAGTACTGCCCTAAAGGGGAAATCAAGAAGCTCGAGGCTGAGCTCTGGGATCATCAGATGGTCGGAAACGACATCGAAGGGTACACTGCCCGATTCCATGAGCTAGCTCGACTGGTCCCAAGGCTAGTAACTCCGGAAGAGAACAAGATCGACCTTTACATCTCTGGTCTTGTTCCCGAAATCAGAGGAATGGTTCTCACAAAGGAACCCCAGACCCTTCAAAGTGCCATCATCCTAGCCCACCGCCTCACGAGCGACCTACTCACCACTCCTGCCTCATCCAAGAAGGAGACGGGTGAGAAAAGGAAGTCGGACCAGACTCCGAGGCGAAGTGACCAGAACAAGAAGAAGAAGACCACCCGTAACCTTGCCATTGCAGCCGTAGCACCGCCACCGCCACCTCCACCAGCTGGAAACCGATATACGGGGACGAACCCCAAGTGCAACAAGTGCAATTTCCACCACCTCGGTAACTGTCCCGTGTGTTTAAAGTGCCAGAAGGAAGGACATTTTTCCAAGTACTGCCCAGAGAAGTTGGCAGCTCCAGGTCCGAAGCCGGTGTGTTTCGAGTGCGGAAGTGATCAGCACTTCCGGAATGCTTGCCCGAGATTCCGCAATGCCCAACCTAACCGAGGCGGGCAAGGCCGAGGACGTGCATTCGCACTCACAGCTGAAGAGGCACGGCAGGATCCGAATGCGGTGAACGGTACGTTTCCTGTTAACAATCATTATGCATCTGTTCTGTTCGATTCTGGTGCCGAAAGGAGCTTTGTGTCCTTAGAATTTAGACCCCTTATTAACTTAGGATCTAAGATTCTTAAGGATAGCTTCACCATAGAGTATGCTAACGGTCAGGAGTTCGAAGCTAAGGATATAATCATAGGATGTTCCATATGCCTGTCCGATAAAACCTTTCCTATAGATTTAATCCCTATCGAGCTGAAAAGCTTTGATGTCATCGTCGGAATGGATTGGCTCTCTCGTTTCCGAGCCGAGATCGTCTGTTTTGACAAACTCATTCGCATTCCTCTTTCCGACACTGAAACTTTAATCGTTCATGGAGACAAACCCGGACGTTCACTCCGTCTCGTGTCGTCCATCAAAATGCGTAAGTACCTCGAGAAGGACTGTGACGCATTCCTTGCCCACGTTGTTGAAATTAAACCCAAGGAGATCCGTGTTCAAGATATCCCAGTAGTCAAGGATCACCCTGAAGTCTTTCCTGAAGATTTGCCTGGGTTACCTCCGCATCGACAAGTGGAATTCCGGATAGACCTCATACCTGGTGCAGCACCGGTCGCTAGGACACCGTATCGTCTAGCCCCACCGGAAATGCAAGAGCTGTCTAAACAGCTTCAGGAACTCCTAGATCATGGTCTTATTCGTCCTAGCTCGTCACCCTGGGGAGCCCCTATACTCTTCGTCAAAAAGAAAGACGGATCCTTTCGTATGTGCATCGACTACCGTGAACTAAACAAGCTGACCGTCAAGAACCGATACCCACTCCCGAGGATCGATGACCTTTTCGACCAGTTGCAGGGTGCAACTTACTTCTCGAAAATCGACCTCCGCTCGGGTTACCATCAGGTTCGTGTCAGTGAGACCGACGTTCCAAAAACCGCTTTTCGTACTCGTTACGGTCATTACGAATTTCTCGTCATGCCTTTCGGTCTAACCAACGCACCAGCAGTGTTCATGGACTTGATGAACCGAGTGTGTAGACCTTACCTGGACAAATTCGTGATCGTGTTCATTGATGATATTCTTATCTACTCGAGAAACAAGGAGGATCACGCGAAACATTTGAAACTCATCCTAGAACTCCTCCGAGAACAGAAACTGTACGCCAAATTCTCTAAGTGTGAATTCTGGCTTCGCGAAGTACATTTCCTTGGTCATGTGGTCAACCAAGATGGTATCCATGTGGATCCGGCTAAGATAGAAGCGATCGAGAAATGGCAAGCCCCGACGACTCCTACGAAAATTCGTCAATTCCTAGGGTTGGCCGGCTACTATCGAAGGTTCATCGAGAATTTCTCGAAGATCGCTAAGCCACTCACCGAACTCACTCAGAAGGATAAGGATTTTGTTTGGGGAACAAAGCAAGAGGAATCATTCCAGAAACTCAAGCACCAACTTTGTCACGCACCGATTTTGTCCTTACCAGAGGGTACGGATAACTTCGTCGTATTCTGCGATGCATCCCATCAAGGACTTGGGTGCGTCCTTATGCAGAAGGACAAAGTCATCGCTTACGCCTCAAGACAACTCAAGGTCCACGAGCAGAACTACACCACTCACGACTTAGAGCTAGGAGCAGTCGTCTTTAAACTAAAGATCTGGACGCACTACTTGTATGGGACTAAGTGCACGGTTTTCACGGATCACAAGAGTCTTCAACACATCCTAGACCAGAAGATGCTCAACATGAGGCAGAGGAGATGGATCGAACTGCTGAGTGACTACGATTGCGAGATCAAATACCACCCGGGTAAAGCAAACGTAGTAGCAGACGCCCTTAGCCGGAAGGAAAGGGTGAAACCATCCCGAGTTAGAGCATTAGGTATCCAAATTCAGACGAACCTTCAAACGCAAATCGCCGAGGCTCAGCGGGAAGCGTTGAAGCCCGAGAACCTAAAGGTAGAGACCTTACACAATCATGAGCAGGAGTTTGAACTCAAATCCGACGGGATTCACTACTTCAAGGGCCGAGCATGGATTCCGAAGTCCGAGGATCTTCGAAAGCTAATTTTGGATGAAGGCCACCGTTCCCGATACTCCATCCACCCCGGTTCAGACAAGTTGTACAAGGATCTTAGGGAGTATTATTGGTGGTCGGGCATGAAGAAAGATATCGCCTTGTATGTAGCCAAGTGCCTCACTTGCTCCAAGGTCAAGGCGGAGTATCAGAAACCTTCAGGACTTCTGCAACAACCGGAAATCCCTATGTGGAAATGGGAGCAAATTTCCATGGATTTCATCACCAAGTTACCCCGGACGGCAAAGGGTAACGACACGATTTGGGTAATTGTGGACCGTTTGACTAAGTCTGCTCACTTCTTGCCGATACGAGAAACCCACTCGATGGAGAAACTCGCACAAATCTACATCAACGAGATCATCTCTCGCCACGGTACACCTCTCTCCATCATTTCTGACAGGGATAGTCGATTCACGTCTCGCTTTTGGAACGCGCTCCAGAAATCTCTCGGGACACGACTAGACCTCAGCACAGCTTACCACCCTCAGACCGATGGTCAAAGCGAAAGGACGATTCAAACGCTTGAGGATATGCTTAGAGCGTGTGTAGTCGACTTTGGAGGAAGTTGGGATACTCATCTTCCATTAGTCGAGTTTTCGTACAACAACAGCTACCACGCTAGCATTAAGTGTGCCCCGTTCGAGGCCTTATATGGACGTAAGTGCCGATCGCCGCTCTGTTGGCTAGAGGCGGGTGATCGACAGCTTACGAGGCTCGACATTGTTCAAGAAACCATCGACAAGATCACCACTATCAGGGAGCGACTGAAGACGTCCCGTACCCGGCAAAAGAGTTACGCCGATAACCGAAGAAAACCCCTCGAGTTCCAGGTCGACGACCGTGTACTTCTCAAAGTATCGCCATGGAAAGGGGTAGTTCGCTTCGGGAAACGCGGTAAACTAAGCCCGAGGTACACCGGACCGTTTGAAGTCATCGAGCGCATTGGTCCAGTAGCCTACCGACTCCAACTCCCGCCAGTTCTTTCCAATGTTCATAACGTGTTCCATGTCTCACACTTGAAAAAGTGCCTATCCGATGAGACCATCGTCATCCCACTCGACGAGGTCAAGATCGACAACAAGCTCAACTTCATCGAGGAACCGCTCGAAGTTGTAGACCGAGAGGTCAAGCAACTCAGACAAAGCCGTGTTCCTATCGTCAAAGTTCGTTGGAACTCCCGACGCGGTCACGAATTCACATGGGAACGTGAAGACCAGATACGTCAAAAGTATCCTCACTTGTTCAAAGATACTTCTACCTGATTGGGCGAGTCAAATTTCGGGACGAAATTTCTTTCAACCCGGGGATGATGTGACAACCGTCTAAATTTCAGGTGATTTTCAGTTACTAATTCGGTTCGAAACTTTAGTTCTCTTTTACCGTGTTCATATTGTTCGTCATTCTATTGTACTTTTAATTTGTCGGAACAAATGTCGGAATCAAAATATAAATCCTAACACCAAATAAACAATACAAGAACTTGAATAAGTTCATAACGGTAACCAAAAAGATTCTAGTCCTTAACTAATTATAACGGAAAACTTGAAACGTCAAAAGCTGGATTTTTCAATTCAGCCGGCGGCTAAATATATTCAGCCGGCGGCTAAATATATTCAGCCGGCGGCTGGATTTAGCCAACCGGCGGCTAAATGGTCGCTGGCAGTGGGTTATGACTCATTTCTGCATGCTCTTCGATTGGGCAACGTTTTAACTCGAGTATTGGGCAATATTTACTGCAATTGGGGTTCCCAAGAGCAGGAAACATCACCCTTATTCACATTTTCTTTCATTTTTGAAATCAAACTTACACACACAACACACACACTCTCTAAACTCTCTCTCTATTTTCTCTCAAGAACACTTAACCAAAACAGAAACTTTGCATCATTTCAGTCCATTTTCGTCCATAAAATCAACCATCCAACACATACAAATCATTCTAGGAATTAAGGGTATTCAAGGAAAAGGTTTAAATCGGGTTTTCAAGGAACTTTTGGAGCTAAAACTCATCCAAACCATCACATCTCTTTTTCCTTCGGTATAACACTTTCTTTTCACTGTTTTTATACATATTTTTACTTGCATGTTCGATCTATAATCTGAAAATATGTTTTCATAAACTTTCAAAACGTTTTCTTGACTAAAAACGAGTTTTTATGTTAGATCTATATATTTAACATGTAAATTGTCACACCCCGCTTGGAAGCGGAAACGCGAGATGTTCCAGTTATAATATCAAAGTCAAGATTACAACAATATAACCGATAAACAAAACATCAAATTAAATTGATCATGCCAAATGTTACAAATTACATCAATA
>CAJVGC010000263.1:0-25421 GCA_910822075.1 Senecio squalidus
CTAGAAACATTCTACCGAGCAGAGAGGGTTAGGTCTATAACCCATATAGATCTATATATATGTAAAACCGTTGGGCTCAAAGCTTAACAAGTGTATCAGGGGGCCCCAACAAGGGCTAATGGCTTAATCTAAGGCAGACCAAATCCACTAGGCAAACAAGATATTCAACAACATTCCGCATACAAGCAGACATTTTAAAATACGCTTTACAGCCCAAAATATTTAAAACAAGGGCTACGAATAACTCACTGATAAAGCTTCAGCAAACAAATATCGGGTACACCAAGCACAAAGTTACAACTCCACCGCCTAAGTGCCTTAAACAATAAACAACATAGTCTCAGTATCTCTATAAGTCTAGGTCCGGTTTAGCCTTGTCGGTTAAGATTAAGTTAAATAAGATAATCCAAATATTAATAAGTTTAAATGAGGTGACGTATTTAGAAGGCGAAGTTCCGCGTCAAACAGGACTGTCCGGAGAGGTATCGGCATTCCACGTCATAACCGTCAACTGGAAAAGAGTGATAATCCGAATCGAAAATGATTACTAGGAGTATCGTTAACAAGTTTCAAAAGATCGACCAAGGTCAACGGAAACAATGTTGACTTGGTCAAAGTCAAACGAAAGGAAAGTTGACTTTATAAAAGTCAAAGTCACAGATGTTGACTTATGAAAGTCAAATGTCATTTATGTTGACTTATTAAAGTCAAAATTAGTTTAAAAGTCCAATTTGACATTTTGAATAGTTTGAAGTGTTTTCATACCAAAATGTTTAGAGTAAAATGTCTTTGAAAACCATTTTATAAAATTTGCCGCAAGACATAATTTGATGACTTAAAACGGTGATTAAATTGAGACGAAGTCTAAAGTGTCGCAAAGATGTTTAAAACGTCCGTTTTAAGTAATATTATGACATTTGTGATTGCGTTAGTGTCTTTGAGTCCAAAGACAATGTTATGGTATAATATGTTACTTTAAGTGTTTAAGTGTTTTAGTTGTAGTAAAAACGTCGTGAAGAGTCATGAAAGGAAAATCCGGCAGCGCTTCCGCGTCGTAAATTATTAGTCCAAATTTTATACACTTTCCCGCTTAACAACAATTGCATAATTAAACCTTTCTCATAATACATAATATGATATAAGTTAAATACGTTACTTATGGTTAAATTCACATTTTAACGTCCTTTAGTCCAAAGTTGTCCAAATCCGAAATCATAACATGTGTTGGTCTAATATTTATTCCTAACCATTTTTCAAGGCTAAAACCGAACGTATGAAAAATGAGAAATTAGGAAGAAAGTCAATTCTCACCGAAAGCAACCGCAATTTAGCTACTTAAGAACCCGAGACAACTCCTTTGATGGTGTGGTGATGAGGTTTCTAACTCCAAAAACACAATACACCATCCGTTAATACCAGTTCTTACGAAAACAAGCTTACGGTTACGTTTAATAGTGTAACAAAACGAAAGTGGGCAGTCTGACCACCAGTTGCGGCGCAACAGGTAGAGTTGCGGCGCAACTCAGGTGCAGACTCCCACCGAAAATGTTTTTCGTGTTTAGTAAATCGACTTTTGATGGTAGATTTGGACATGCAAGTCCTGATATGTTCAAAAACACTTTCAAATAACCATTTTGTAAAGCTTTTATCATCATTTAATCAAGATCCATATACATTTTTATAAAAACTTGATCTTTATACATATTTTACCATCAAACTCTTTAAAAACTCATTTTCTTTAGTTAGATGTTACATGCAATGCATAAAAGTTATAAAATACAGAAAGTTTAAGTTATTTTACCCCAAATAAAATGAAGATTTGACAATCAAGCTAGATGTGATGAAGATCTTGATGTGAGATGGTGATTTCGACCCGAAAACGTTATAACCCAAGTAAACCTTCAAATGGATGCTCAAACTCTACTCCTCTTGATGAAGATAACCCTTTTATGATGGAGGAAAATGTGTATTAAATTCTGGAATCTCAGGTTCAAGAAAGAAAAGGGGAGAGTGTTTGTGTTTGTGGGTGTTTAGCTTCAAGAGAGAGAGAGTGATGAGTTATGTGTGTGTGAAAAGTGAAGTGAAATGAGGAGTCAATGGGGGTATTAGTGTGTTGTTACTGGACCAAAAAGGGCTTAAAACAAGTACAAACCCGGAACTAAAAGTTTAGGCCCACAAGTGAGAAATTGCAAAAGTTTGAAAAAAACCCGAAGTGCTGATCTGCACTGTCTTGCGGCGCAAGACAATCTCTTGCGGCGCAAGAGGGCCTCCAAACAGCAATTTTTCATTTTTCGTTATAAGTTATGGTTACGCACGTTCGTTGTTTGGAGTTCTCGATTGTTTTACATATGAACTTAGACAAGTTCATTATAGGTATTATTGGTATTATAATTCATTATATGATTCAATGTAAATTCCAAAATGGGAATACATACTTCTCGGTAATAACATAAACACGAGCAAAGCACGATTTCTTAAGGATAGGGATTACGTTAACCGACAAATTTGGCATAAACCTCCTAACTTATTTCCATGAGCATACTAACTATAAGGCACTTAGATAAAATCAACTTACGTCTCAAGGGACGAATCAAAATAATCACATAAAACCCGATTCTCAACAATAAACCGTGAGTAAAACAAAGCGAAATACAAGGGTCAAAACAATTGCGAATAATATTAAAATAACAACGGTAACTTAAGTACCTCAAATAGACGGGACGTCACACTGCAAACCCCAGTACTTCAATGGTACAGAGGGAGCTGTCGGACTTCTCCGATGGTTTGAGAAGCTAGAATCCGTATTCCGCATTTGTAACTGCAATGAAGCCAATAAGGTCAAGTATGCTACTTGCACCCTCCAAAACAATTCTCTAACATGGTGGAATGCCTACGCTCAAACTGTAGGGATTGATGCGGCATATTTATTGCCATGGGAGGACCTGAAGCAAATGATGAAGGAGGAATACTGCCCCAGAAATGAGATCCAAAAATTGGAATCCGAATTTTGGAATTTGTCAGTGAAGGGAGATGACATAACTGGTTATACCACCCGTTTCCAGGAGCTATCCCTACTGTGCCCAGGAATGGTAACCCCGGAATACAAAAAAGTTGAAAGGTACATCTGGGGATTACCACCCCAAATTCAGGGAAATGTTACCTCCTCCGAGCCGGCAAACAGCCAGGGAGCCATCCGCATGGCGCATAGCTTGATGGACCAGTTTGTCCGTCGAGGTTCATCTGAAAAGAAATCTTATGATAACAAACGGAAGTGGGAGGATACTTCCGGGAAAAGCTACAATCAACAACCCACCAAGAAGCCTGAAACAACAAAGGCTTACACGGCTGCCCCTGGTAACTATCAGGGAAACAAACCACTTTGCAACCGATGCAAGCTCCATCATACCGGCCAGTGTACTGTGGTCTGCAAAAACTGTAACAAGACGGGCCACCAAACCAAAGATTGTAGGAAAGCTGCCCCTGTAGCTAATGTGAAGGTTCCTAACGTCTGCTTTAAATGTGGAGAACCGGGACACTTCAAAAAGGACTGCCCACAACTAGCAAACCAAAACAACAATGGCAGAGCTCAGGGCAGGGCGTTTGTGATTAGAGCCGGAGAAGAACAACCAGGCCCGAACGTCGTGACGGGTACGTTTCTCCTCAATAATCAATACGCCACTGTTTTATTTGATACTGGTGCTGATAGGAGCTTTGTATCTACAAAATTTAAAACTTTGATCAATAATGCCCCAACTACCTTAGAAGCTAAGTACACAATAGAATTAGCAAACGGGAAATTGGTAACAACAAATAGTATCATTCGAGGTTGTACCTTAACCTTAGCTGACCACCCATTCAATATCGACCTAATACCTATTCAGCTCGGAAGTTTCGACATAGTAATAGGAATGGATTGGCTATCTCTAAATCACGCCGAAATCATATGTAACGAGAAGATTGTCCGTATTCTCCGCACCGACGGGAAAACTCTCTTGATCAAGGGAGATGGGAGCCGATCAAAGTTAAGCATCATATCCAACTTAAAAACGCTGAAGTACTTACAGAAGGGATGTGACGCCTATTTGGCTTACATGACGGAGACGGAGACGAAGGAGAAACAACTAAACGACGTACCGATTGTTCGAGAATTTCCCGAAGTCTTCCCAGAAGACTTACCCGGACTTCCACCTCCAAGACAAGTCCAATTTCACATCGACTTAGTGCCAGGAGCCGCACCAGTGGCTCGAGCACCATATCGACTCGCTCCATCGGAAATGGAAGAACTATCCAACCAACTCCAAGAGTTACTAGATCGAGGATTCATTCGTCCAAGTTCCTCACCTTGGGGAGCACCAGTTCTTTTTGTCAAAAAGAAGGATGGATCCTTCAGGATGTGTATCGACTACAGAGAACTGAACAAGCTAACCGTTAAGAATCGTTATCCACTTCCAAGGATTGACGATCTTTTCGATCAGCTTCAAGGATCAAGTATCTACTCTAAAATTGACCTACGGTCAGGTTATCATCAACTTAGAGTACGAGAAGAAGATGTTCAGAAAACCGCATTTAGAACTCGCTATGGTCACTACGAATTCCAGGTTATGCCTTTCGGTTTGACCAACGCACCAGCGGTATTCATGGATCTTATGAATCGGGTGTGTAAACCGTACCTGGATAAGTTTGTGATCGTATTCATTGACGACATCTTGATATATTCGAAAAGTAAGAAAGAACATGAGGAGCATTTGAGGTTAATCCTTGAATTACTAAAAAAGGAGGAACTATACGCAAAATTTTCTAAGTGTGAATTTTGGATCGAGAAGGTTCAATTCCTTGGCCACGTTATCGACAGTCAAGGCATCCACGTAGACCCAGCAAAAATTGAATCTATTAAGGATTGGGCTGTCCCTAGAACCGCAACAGAAATACGCCAATTCTTAGGTCTTGCCGGCTATTACCGACGCTTCATCGAAAATTTCTCCAAAATAGCTAAAGCCTTGACGAGGTTGACGCAGAAAACTGAGAAGTTCGTTTGGGGTGAAGAACAAGACTCAGCATTCCAACTATTGAAGCAGAAGCTTTGTAGTGCACCGATTCTATCATTGCCTGAGGGAACAGAAGATTTTGTGGTATATTGCGACGCATCACACAAAGGATTAGGTTGTGTGTTAATGCAAAGGGAAAAGGTTATCGCCTACGCCTCACGACAGCTCAAAACTCACGAAGAAAACTACACAACACATGACTTAGAGTTAGGAGCTGTAGTGTTCGCACTCAAGATCTGGAGACACTATTTATACGGCACTAAGTGTACAGTGTTCACAGATCACAAGAGTCTGCAACACATTCTTGATCAAAAAGAATTGAACATGAGGCAGCGTCGTTGGATTGAACTACTTAGTGATTACGATTGTGACATCCGTTACCATCCTGGAAAAGCCAACGTAGTGGCAGACGCTCTAAGCCGAAAGGAGCGAGCTAAACCATTACGAGTTCGAGCTTTGGTTATGACGATTCAATCGAATCTACCCACACAAATCCGCGATGCTCAAATCGAAGCCCTTAAAGACGAAAACATAAAGAACGAAAACCTGCGAGGTATGAACAAATCATTCAAAACCAAAAGCAATGGAACCAAATGTTTTGAGGACAGAAGTTGGTTACCCCGCTTTGGAGGATTAAGAGAGTTAATCATGAAAGAATCACACAACTCCAAGTACTCCATACATCCCGGATCGGACAAAATGTACCAAGACCTCAAGATGCTGTACTGGTGGCCAAATATGAAATCGGAGATCGCTACTTTTGTGAGCAAATGTTTAACATGCTCAAAAGTAAAGGTTGAATACCAAAAACCTTCTGGATTATTAATACAACCCGAGATACCTCAATGGAAATGGGAAGGAATAGCAATGGACTTCATCACAAAGCTACCCAAAACCCCGGACGGTTACGACACTATCTGGGTAATAGTTGATCGTCTAACAAAGTCCGCGCATTTTCTACCCATCAAAGAGACAGACAAAATGGAAAAATTAACACGGTTATACCTTAAGGAAGTCGTCTCTAGGCATGGGGTTCCTGTTTCGATCATATCTGATAGAGATAGTCGTTTCACATCTAGATTCTGGCAATCATTGCAAAAGGCTCTAGGAACGCGTCTGGATATGAGCACTGCATATCACCCACAAACCGACGGCCAAAGTGAAAGAACGATCCAAACGTTGGAGGATATGTTAAGAGCATGTGTGATCGATTTTGGAAAGCGATGGGATTTACACTTGCCCTTAGCAGAATTCTCCTACAACAACAGTTATCACACCAGCATCAAGACTGCACCATTTGAGGCACTTTACGGACGAAAGTGCCGATCACCCGTATTTTGGATCGAAGTTGGGGATAGCCAACTTATTGGTCCAGATATTCTTCACGAGACCACAGAAAAGATCGTGAAAATTCAGGAGAGACTCCGAACGGCGCGCAGCCGACAGAAGAGTTACGCAGACCGAAGGCGTAAGCCACTAGAATTCCAAGTTGGAGACAAGGTGATGCTCAAAGTCTCACCATGGAAAGGCACCATTCGCTTCGGAAAGCGAGGAAAACTAAACCCCCGATACATTGGACCCTTCAAAATTCTGGAAAGAATTGGACCGGTAGCTTACCGACTCGACTTACCACAAGTACTAGACGGAGTACATAACACTTTCCACGTCAGTAATCTGAAGAAGTGCTTGTCGGATGAAACTCTAATAATCCCACAAGAGGAACTTCAGATTGACACCAAACTAAACTTCATCGAACAACCCGTCGAAATCATGGATCGTGAGATCAAACAACGTCGACAGAGTCGAATACCTATCGTACAGGTTCGATGGAATTCCCGCCGAGGACCTGAATTCACTTGGGAACGAGAGGACCAGATGAAACTCAAGTACCCTCATCTCTTCTCAGACACCAAACCTCCAGAACAAACCAACTAAATTTCGGGACGAAATTTCCATAACAAGGGGAGACTGTGACAACCCGCGAAAATCCAGGTTCACACCGACTAAATTCTTTTAACACCATTACTCAACTTGTATATGTTTTGATTTATTTACGACCGGTAGGTCAACCTATACATAAATGATACTGGTTAACCACGTCAAAAACATATACGGATACCGGGATTAGGTATACGGGATCAAATATTCACATAAAATAAACATTTTTACAACAATAATTCTAGTCCAATATTTCATGCATAAAATCATGATTTATGCATCAACTTTGCATGTATGGAACTTTGCATGCATATATATATATATATCAAATACACAACTTACACAAAACACCCTAAGCATACAAGGACTTCACTTAGGACCCTAGAGTTTGCAAAAATGACAATTTAAATAATCACCTACAAGTTGTTTGTTTCTTGCTTGACTAGTTAAATGAGTTGGTGGTGTCACATGGGTTTAGTCACTTACACACTTGACCATTTCACTATTGAACTCAATAGACCATACCTCCCATGTGCTAGCACTCATGACTCCACTCTCTCCTTTGGCTATAAATACTAGACCCCTTCCATCCATTTCACTTGCTCATTCACCAACAAGTGAAAAACTCTTCTCCCTCCCTCCTTGCTCTTTAAATTTTGGCCAAGAGAAGAACCAAGAAGAACTCACCAACACACATTCCATACATCAAAAACCTAGTTCTAAGATTTGATCATAAGGAAGAAACATCAAGTCTTGCATTCATATACTCTTAGGTATGTCCTAAAAACTCTCTTCATGCAACATATTTACATACTCATTTGTCATAAAACTTATGCATTTCATACAACAACTTAGCATAAACAAAGAAAAGTTAAGTTATTTTGTTAACCGGAAACTAACACCGACTTGTAGACACTTTTTAACCATCTTAACCAAATGTTTTGGATAAACCATTTTAAACAAAAGATACTTCTATGTTTTATGAAGATTTAGACATAAAAATCATAATTTTTGGATATGTTTAAGTATTTTAAAAGTATTTTACGCAACAACATACGTTTCAGCTACATAAACTGTCTACACGGACTGTTTTTGGGAAATCTGGGAAAACGAACACTAAAACATAATAGGAGACCTCAGCTATGTTAAAGTTAACTCAAAAACGAACGTTTCAATATAAGATTCGTTAAAAAACGGATAAATATCGAGCAAGATATACCATTTTGAAGTTTGACCTAATTCCTTGACCCCCAAACTGCATACCAGCGGACCTTTTATTAAAACTGGGAAAAATGGTTTTGAATTATGACATGAGACCTGTGGCATTTGAAAGATAAATCAAATGTCTACATTTCCATAAAAAGAACACTAAAAACGGATAAACGACCAAGGAGTTATGATATTTTCAAGTTAGCATATACTTTGAGAAAACCCTAAAACCTACTGTTAGTATTTATGTTATAAATATCAGTAGATTTTCAATCTGGTTTCAAGGCCTAAACCATTTGAAAGGTATTTCAAACGCGGTCGTTTCTATATAAGATTCATTAAAATCGGATAAGAAACGGGCGAGATATGTTACTTTAAAGTTGGGTAAAACTTAAAGACACTTGCTGAGTTTTTATAAACTTTTATAAAAACTAACTTTTAAAACCAACTCGATAATAATAGCGATAACACAATACTAGGGAGCTTTGTATGCAATGATTCCATCTCGATATTTCGTAGTGCCGAGCTTGTTGGATTTACGATTTAAAGTGTCCTAGCTCCGCATGCGATTATAGAATGGTCTTGTATATAATGGCCCGAACGGTGTTAGTTTATTATTATCAAACCCGAAGCCTAACCCTACCTTATTCATACATATACCTACATTTTCATGTGCATTGGACTAGAATATAAAAACCTAAATTCTAAAACTTAATAGGTCAAGGTTAGACCTACCTGATTCTCGGATTTGAGACTCCTACGTGTTGGCTTACACACACTGCCTCATTACTTTTAGCTGGCTTGCTAAGGTGAGTTCATAGCCCCGCTTTTTACTTGTTTTTATAACATACTTGGGGTGAGATACATGCTCTTTTACTTATGGACACAAGTACTTAAAACCTTTACTAGTTGCCTAAGTTACCACTAAGCCAAAGGAAATTCCCCTATCATGAATCGTTAGTTAAGGACTTAAGCGCGATTGTATTGGATAGATCTATTAGGGTTTGACAACCCTCACCCAACGGCTAGACGATGTAACCCACGTCTACCACAACTAACTCGTGGACTCGAGTAGGGTGCTTTACTTTTGAAACTATATATGTTATTTGGCTATAACATAGGAACACTTATGGGGTAAGGAACTTTGTTACGCTTCGATGTCATGAGCTTAGGTGCAACTGTAAGACTTTACTTAAACGGAAATCTTGTGGTCCACTTTATTACTAAACTAAACCTATGAATTCACCAACTTTATGTTGACTTTAGCATGTATGTCTCAGGTGCTTAGTCGAACGGGCTTTCGACGGAGGGATTTTGGGATATGACAGAGTCGCATATTTCAAACTCACGCATTTTGGGAGATTTCCCTTGCATTACTTATTTTCTTTTAAGTTATGTAATGTAAATCTTTGTTTTGTGAACTCTGGTAACATTTTCCCTTAATCATGTAAAACTCTGATTTTCAATATCAATTAATGTATGTTTTTCTTTAAAACGACTCATATAGAGGTCGTTCGCCTATATATCATTGCTATCTGGGACCCATGAAGTCAACACCTCGAGTCTCGAGAACACGAGATTTGGGGGTGTGACACGGAGTAAAGCAATTATCCCACTTCCTGTGTAGCTCCTGAGACCTACTTACCTCCTTATCCTTGTTACCCTGTGCAACCAACGAGATCGAACTACTAGGAATAGAGTTTCCCATATTTCCCTGAGCATTCACTTGAGACTAAGGCCTGTCCTGACCAACATCATCACCATCAATGTTTAAAACCCCAAATGAATTAGCCACAGTCATCCCTGGCTTTGACCCAGCTGCCTTAGAAGACTTCCCCCCTTTCTTTTGCTGCCAAATCACCTTAGAATTAGGCTTATTCAATCTAAGCCAACAAAAGCTTTAGGGTCAGCTCCCATCTTCCTGTTACGACCTTTAACCTCCGTAAAACCTTCGTCCCAAGCCTCCATAATCGGAACCTGCTTATCCTTAGTGGAAGGAATAACACTCTCCTCAATTACTCGTTTGGGGCATAAATTAGTAGCATGACCAAAGCAGTGACAAACAGTACATTGAGGAGGCTTCCACTCATACTCCACTCGGATAGTTTCCTTTAAGTAACCCCCCCCCCCCCCCCCTTCAGAAGGAATTTCCATAGTCACCTCCTGTTTTAGGGCAACAGCCGCGTCAATCTCAATTAAAGCCCTAGCAAAACTAATTCTGCCCCAAGAGTCGTTACACATAGAAGAAGTAAACGCATCAAGCATGATAGGTTTACCAATTTGCGTAGCAATTAGACTCAGACCATCCTCCGAGTAAGCCAGAATAGGAACATTGTACAATTTAACCCACACTGGAACCTTAGTAACCTCCCCTTTCGTCAAAGACACCTCCGGTGTCCATTTATTGAGAATGATAGGCAATTTACGTATCATCCAAGGCCCTTTCTCCAACACTTGCTCCATACCCCCCTTAGATGCAAATTTGAACAGATAAACACCCGCATCCTTCCTAGTAATCCTCTCAAACCCAAATTTTCGCCAAGCATTCGAAACATATTGTTTAACCACTAGAAATGAAGGATCTTTACCAACAAAAAACCCGACAATGGAGTTCTCATACCGACTCTTGATCTTCGCAGCTACTTCTATAGGAAGAACACAGTCAAATGCCTCATGCTTTTCTTCATTAACCAGGGTACGGAACTTACTCTTATTACACTGGACACTCGAGCCAAACAGACTAGCGTAAGAATTATTAGTACCCAAATTAGCAAGTCCCGTATCACACTCGTGGGAGCTAACATCTTTATCTGTGGAAACATGCTCATGTACACGTCCCACCATATTACCACTACTCGGAGTGGTCATCGTTTCAATATCAGAAACAGTAATCCTACCAGTCATGTTCAATAAACGTTTTGCAATTCCCTCCATAGTCGGAGGATCATTAGCACCACTAGCACCATTCTCCATAACCCTAGACACAAGAATTGCTTGATGCGCACGGATGAAGAGAGCAGATGTACGGATGTGCAAAACGTACGGATGAGGGATGATTGATACGTACGGATGACTATGTATGTGATACGTACGGATGTACTTATATCCGTACGAATGAGATAAGTCTATATCCGCACGGATGAAACACTTGTACACACGGATGAGAGTTTGATCCGTTTGAACCTCTGAAACCCTAAAACCTAGTGTGAAACTCGCCGGAAATCTGTGTGCTAACCCTAAACCGCCCAGAACCCTAAACCACCGTTCAGAAACCCTAAACCACCTTCCAAAAACCTGAATAACGGGACACCAATACACCAGCTTATACTACCCAATCAACTCGGAATAATCCAATAATGCAAAAACCGAAACACAATAGAGGATTAAACAAGCTGCCGTCCAACTAATGGAACAAACAGCCGCCAAAAACCAATTGCACCTCGGTAGCAGAATCGAAATTAGACCAAAAAGAGAAGATGTATAACACAATCGATGTAACAGCCACCCGATAACCTTGATTTGCAAAATCCGGTCACCCCCAAATCGCCTTCCTAGAGAGAGTTTTCACACAACCTATAGGTATTTTAAAACACTAATTTTACAAAACACTACCATACATTACCATTTCTATTCCAAACTACCCTAATAAACTTTTAATTACCTAAATCAATTATCAAACCCACCTTATCCCCATTAAAACTCTCATTTCCTTGTAAAACCTAGTTTTAAAATACCTATGGGTTTTTAGAATTTGGGTTTTGTTTTAAATGGTATTTTGGGTTTGATTGAGTTTTTGATGGTTTAAATGGATTCTAATAGCATTCTTAAGTATTCTTAATGATATTGCGACCTAGGGGATTAAGAAAGAGGAATATTACACACCTAAACGTGATTTCAACTCGGATGAAATCTAGGTTTTACAAGGAAATGAGAGTTTTAACGGGGATAAGGTGGTTTTGATAATTGATTTAGGTAATTAAAAGTTTATTAGGGTAGTTTGGAATAAAAATGGTAATGTATGGTAGTGTTTTGTAAAATTAGTGTTTTAAAATACCTATGGGTTTTTAGAATTTGGGTTTTGTTTTAAATGGTATTTTGGGTTTGATTGACTTAGAATCACGTTTAGGTGTGTAATATTCCTCTTTCTTAATCCCCTAGGTCGCAATATCATTAAGAATACTTAAGAATGCTATTAGAATCCATTTAAACCATCAAAGACTTAATCAAACCCAAAATACCATTTAAAAGAAAACCCAAATTCTAAAAACCCATAGTTATTTTAAAACATTAATTTTACAAAAAACTACCATACATTACCATTTTTATTCCGAACTACCCTAATAAACTTTTAATTACCTCAATCAATTATCAAACCCACCTTATCCCCATTAAAACTCTCATTTCCTTGTAAAACCTAGATTTCATCAATGTTAGAATCACGTTTAGGTGTGTAATATTCCTCTTTCTTAATCCCCTAGGTCGCAATATCATTAAGAATACTTAAGAATGCTATTAGAATCCATTTAAACCATCAAAAACTCAATCAAACCCAAAATACCATTTAAAACAAAACCCAAATTCTAAAAACCCATAAGTATTTTAAAACACTAATTTTACAAAACACTACCATACATTACCGTTTCTATTCCAAACTACCCTAATAAACTTTTCATTACCTAAATCAATTATCAAATACACCTTATCCCCATTAAAACTCTCATTTCCTTGTAAAACCTAGGTTTCATACGAGTTAGAATCACGTTTAGGTGTGTAATATTCCTCTTTCTTAATCCCGTAGGTCGCAATATCATTAAGAATACTTAAGAATGCTATTAGAATCCATTTAAAACATCAAAAACTCCATCAAACCGAAAATACCATTTAAAACAAAACCCAAATTCTAAAAACCAATAGGTATTTTAAAACACTAATTTTACAAAACACTACCCTACATTACCATTTCTATTCCAAACTACCCTAATAAACTTTTAATTACCTAAATCAATTATCAAACCCACCTTATCCCCATTAAAACTCTCATTTCCTTGTAAAACCTAGATTTCATCCGAGTTGAAATCACGTTTAGGTGTGTAATATTCCTCTTTCTTAATCCCCTAGGTCGCAATATCATTAAGAATACTTAAGAATGCTATTAGAATCCATTTAAAACATCAAAAACTCAATCAAACCCAAAATACCATTTAAAACAAAACCCAAATTCTAAAAACCCATAGGTATTTTTTATTTTTTGGTAAAAGGGAATTAAACCCCGGTAAATTATATAACCAAAAAAGTGCAATGAAGTACAAAGGATATAGGAGAAGCCCTATATCTCAACCCATAACATGGGCAACAACCAAAAACAAAACAATAACCAAACAAAACACCTCCTTAAGGGAGACATGCCTCCCTTAAAGAATACATCGAAATCTATCACTTCCTACTCTTCCTACTAAGCCTGAAGTCACGAAACTCCTGCATAGCACCCTGAAGATCAACCACTTGGTCATCATATCCATCATAGCCATCATAACCATAATCTTCATCTTCAAGATATTGACCCCCGCCCAAATATCCACCCTCCTCATCGGAAGTATCAGAAGCATTGAGACAGTGATCCCAATTCTTTTTTACCACTGGAGGAGTACTAACCTTTTTATCCGTACTCCCAGCATCAACCACAGGACCCGAACTACTCGACGGCACATTTCCTTTGTTCTTATCTCCAATACTACCAGGATTAGTCTCCTTAGGCTGAGAAGTAACATGATCCACAGTTAAACCCTCAAACGGATTATCGATAGGCATATTTGGGTTAACACCATTGGAGGATTTCGTATTCCCACCTTTCTTTTGTTCCCAAATCATTGTTGACTTAGTTTTATTCATCCTAAGGCCCACAAAAGCCTTTGGATCAGTTCCCTTCTTCTTTTTACGGCTCTTAACCTCCGTAAAGCCATCACCAGTTCCTTCTCTGTCAGTAGCCCTACCAACCCTAACTGAAATAGGAACAATCTCCTCGATAACCCGTTTAGGACACACGTTAGTATCATGACCAAAACAGTGGCAATCAACACAATGAGGGGGTTTCCACTCATACTCAACTCGAATAGTTTCCGTCAGATATCCTTCCCCATCCTCAACAGGGACCGCCATAGTAACCTCCTTTTTTAAACCTACAGCCGCATCAATCTCAATCAAAGCCCTGGCAAAACTGATTCTACCCCACGAATCATCACACATGGAACTCGTAAACGCATCTAGCATGACAGGTTTCCCAATTTGAGTAGCAATCAAGCTCAGGCCATCAGCCGAGTAGGCAAGAATAGGAACATTGTACATTTTCACCCAAACAGGAATCTTAGTAGCTACTCCTTTCGTCAAGGACACATTAGGAGACCATTTGTTAAGAATAATAGGAGATTTGCGAATCATCCAAGGACCTTTCTCCAGCACTTGCTCCATACCGCCTTTTGAAGCAAATTTGAACAGATAAACACCGTCACTATTCCGAGTAATACGTTCAAAGCCAAATTTCCTCCAAGAGTTCAAAACATACTGTTTAACCACCGGAAATGACGGATCTTTACCAACAAAAAACCCCACGATAGAATTCTCATACCGACATTTAATTTTTGCAGCTACGTCTCTCGGTAGAACACAATCAACAGCGTCAAGCTTTTCATCATTAACCAGGGTACGAAATTGGACCTTGATACTCGGGGTACTAGGGCCAAAACAACTCGCTTATGAGTTGGTAATACCTGGCATAGCACCATTAGTAACACATACCTGTGGGGCAACATTGTCACTAATTGGAACACCTCCAGTCCCATTGTCAACACCCTCACTACTCGGAGTGGCCCTCGATTCAATATCTGAAACAGTAATCTTACCAGCCATGCTCATTAACCGTTTTGCAATTCAATCCATAGTCGGAGAAACATTAGCATCACTAGGTTTGTTCGGAACCTCAGTTTGTTTCGTTTTCTTAGCACCACTTGCAAGAAAACCCCTCTCCATAACACTAGATGAAACCCTACGTACGGATGAAGAAACACACGGATCAAGCAGATCCGTACGTATGAAGCTTGGTATTGTACTGATGAGCAAAAGCTATACGGAGGAACCCTTCGTACGGATGTAGAGCTATACGGATGAACCCTACGTACGGATGAACCTTACCTAAACGGACAAGAAGATACGTGCGGATGAGACAAACGAATAAAAGGCTAAACGCACGGATGAATAGAAATCCGTACCGATGAACAAGGGTGGTATGGATGGAAACCAGCAGCTAGAAACCCTAATTCCACCTTGAAACCCTAAACCGCCCTCCCTAGACCCTTGCCGGAAAACCACTTAAACCACTAGCCAAACTCGAATTACACTATTATTGACTCAATTCGATTAAGAGATCAATATTTAATCACTCCTACAACCACAATTAAGCAGCGCAAGAATGATAAACAAAAACCCCAAAATCGGTGAAGAAAAAACAACAGCAAGGACGAGTAGGAGGAAGGAAATGAAATCCGGTCTAGACAATGCAATAACACACACTTGAATAACAATAACAGCCACCAAAAGATGGTAAAACCGACCAAAAATCCGGCAGCCAAACACCCCCCAATTCACCTTTCTAGAGAGAAAAACCTACAAACCCATAACCCATAAGTATTTTAAAACACTAATTTTACAAAACACTACCATACATTACCATTTCTATTCCAAACTACCCTAGTAAACTTTTAATTACCTAAATCAATTATCAAACACACCTTATCCCCATTAAAACTCTCATTTCATTGTAGAACCTAGATTTTATCCGAGTTAGAATCACGTTTAGGTGTGTAATATTCCTCTTTCTTAATCCCCTAGGTCGCAAAATCATTAAGAATACTTAAGAATGCTATTAGAATCCATTTAAACCATCAAAAACTCAATCAAACCCAAAATACCATTCAAAACAAAACCCAAATTCTAAAAACCCATAGGTATTTTAAAACACTAATTTTACAAAACACTACCATACGTTACCATTTCTATTCCAAACTACCCTAATAAACTTTTAATTACCTCAATCAATTATCAAACCCACCTTATCCCCTTAAAACTCTCATTTCCTTGTAAAACCTAGATTTCATCGAAGTTAGAATCACGTTTAGGTGTGTAATATTCCTCTTTCTTAATCCCCTAGGTCGCAATATCATTAAGAATACTTAAGAATGCTATTAGAATCCATTTAAACCATCAAAAACTCAATCAAACCCAAAATACCATTTAAAACAAACTTTTAATTACCTAAATCAATTATCAAACCCACCTTATCCCCACTAAAACTCTCATTTCCTTGTAAAACCTAGATTTCATCCGAGTTGAAATCACGTTTAGGTGTGTAATATTCCTCTTTCTTAATCCCCTAGGTCGCAATATCATTAAGAATACTTAAGAATACTATTAGACTCCATTTAAACCATCAAAAACTCAATCAAACCCAAAATACCATTTAAAACAAAACCCAAATTCTAAAAACCCATAGGTATTTTAAAACACTAATTTTACAAAACACTACCATACATTACCATTTCTATTCCAAACTACCCTAATAAACTTTTAATTACCTAAATCAATTATCAAACCCACCTTATCCCCATTAAAACTCTCATTTCCTTGTAAAACCTAGATTTCATCCGACTTAGAATCACGTTTAGGTGTGTAATATTCCTCTTTCTTAATCCCCTAGGTCGCAATATCATTAAGAATAATTAAGAATGCTATTAGAATCCATTTAAACCATCAAAGACTTAATCAAACCCAAAATACCATTTAAAACAAAACCCAAATTCTAAAAACCCATAGGTATTTTAAAACACTAATTTTACAAAACACTACCATACATTACCATTTCTATTCCAAACTACCCTAATAAACTTTTAATTACCTAAATCAATTTTCAAACCTACCTTATCCCCATTAAAACTCTCATTTCCTTGAAAAACCTAGATTTCATCCGAGTTACAATCACGTTTAGGTGTGTAATATTCCTCTTTCTAAATCTCCTAGGTCGCAATATCATTAAGAATACTTAAGAATGCTATTAGAATCCATTTAAACCATCAAAAACTTAATCAAACCCAAAATACCATTTAAAACAAAACCCAAATTCTAAAACCCATAGTTATTTTAAAACACTAATTTTACAAAACACTACCATACATTACCGTTTCTATTCCAAACTACCCTAATAAACTTTTCATTACCTAAATCAATTATCAAACCCCCACCTTATCCCCATTAAAACTCTCATTTCCTTGTAAAACCTAGATTTCATCCGAGTTGAAATCACGTTTAGGTGTGTAATATTCCTCTTTCTTAATCCCCTAGGTCGCAATATCATTAAGAATACTTAAGAATGCTATTAGAATCCATTTAAAATATCAAAAACTTAATCAAACCCAAAATACCATTTAAAACAAAACCCAAATTCTAAAACCCATAGTTATTTTAAAACACTAATTTTACAAAACACTACCATACATTACCGTTTCTATTCCAAACTACCCTAATAAACTTTTAATTACCTAAATCAATTATCAAACCCACCTTATCCCCATTAAAACTCTCATTTCCTTGTAAAACCTAGATTTCATCCGAGTTGAAATCACGTTTAGGTGTGTAATATTCCTCTTTCTTAATCCCCTAGGTCGCAATATCATTAAGAATACTTAAGAATGCTATTAGAATCCATTTAAAAAATCAAAAACTCAATTAAACCCAAAATACCATTTAAAACAAAACCCAAATTCTAAAAACCCATAGGTATTTTTTTTGGTAAAAGGGAATTCTACCCCGGTAAATTATATAACCAAAAAAAGCTATGAAGTAAAAAGGGTATAGGTAAAGTCCTATACCTCAACCCATTACATGGGCAACAACCAGCAAATAAGCCAGAACAAAAAACACACCCTATATAAGAAAGACATGCCTCCCTTATAGACTACCACGAATAAAATACTAGACTAACAAACTATAGCTACGTTCTAGTCTTCGCTTGAAGCTTGTAATCATGATCCTTTTTAGAACTCTGAAGATGATCAGCAATATCGTCATACCCATCATATAGACCATATTCATCATCAGATGCATCAGACGGATTGAAACAATAATCCCATTTCCTTTGTAGCTCCTGAGAACTACTAACCTCCTTATCCTTGTTACCCTCAGCAACCAACGAGATCGAACTACTAGGAATAGACTTACCCATACTTCCCTGATCATTCACCTTAGATTGAGACCTATCCTTACCAATATAATCACCAACAATATTTAAAACACCAAATGAATTAGCCACATTCAAACCTGGCTTTGACCCATCCGCCTTAGAAGACTTCCCCCCTTTCTTTTGCTGCCAAATCACCTTAGAATTAGGCTTATTCAATCTAAGCCCAACAAATGCTTTAGGGTCAGCTCCCATCTTCCTGTTACGGCCTTTAACCTCCGTAAAACCTTCATCCCGTGCCTCCATAACCGGAACCTGCTTATCCCTAGTGGAATGACTAACACTCTCCTCAATAACTCGTTTGGGGCATAAAGTAGTAGCATGACCAAAACATTGACAAACAGTACATTGAGGAGGCTTCCACTCATACTTAATTCGGATAGTTTCCTTTATATAACTGTCGCCCTCCTCATAAGGAATTGCCATAGTCACCTCCTGTTTTAGGGCAACAGCCGCATCAATCTCAATTAAAGCCCTAGCAAAACTAATTCTTCCCCATGAGTCGTTACACATAGAACAAGTAAACGCATCTAGCATGATAGGTTTACCAATTTGCGTAGAAATTACCATACATTACCATTTCTATTCCAAACTACCCTAATAAACTTTTAATTACCTAAATCAATTATCAAACCCACCTTATCCCCATTAAAACTCTCATTTCCTTGTAAAACCTAGATTTCATCCGAGTTAGAATCACGTTTAGGTGTGTAATATTCCTCTTTCTTAATCCCCTAGGTCGCAATATCATTAAGAATACTTAAGAATGCTATTAGAATCCATTTAAAACATCAAAAACTCAATCAAACACAAAATACCATTTAAAACAAAACCCAAATTCTAAAAACCCATAGGTATTTTAAAACACTAATTTTACAAAACACTACCATACATTACCATTTCTATTCCAAACTACCCTAATAAACTTTTCATTACCTAAATCAATTATCAAACCCACCTTATCCCCATTAAAACTCTCATTTCCTTGTAAAACCTAGATTTCATCCGAGTTAGAATCATGTTTAGGTGTGTAATATTTCTCTTTCTTAATCCCCTAGGTCGCAATATCATTAAGAATACTTAAGAATGCTATTAGAATCCATTTAAACCATCAAAAACTTAATCAAACCCAAAATACCATTTAAAACAAAACCCAAATTCTAAAAACCCATAGGTATTTTAAAACACTAATTTTACAAAACACTACCATACATTACCATTTCTATTCCAAACTACCCTAATAAACTTTTAATTACCTAAATCAATTTTCAAACCTACCTTATCCCCATTAAAACTCTCATTTCCTTGAAAAACCTAGATTTAATCCGAGTTACAATCACGTTTAGGTGTGTAATATTCCTCTTTCTTAATCTCCTAGGTCGCAATATCATTAAGAATACTTAAGAATGCTATTAGAATCCATTTAAACCATCAAAAACTCAATGAAACCCAAAATACCATTTAAAACAAAACCCAAATTCTAAAACCCATAGTTATTTTAAAACACTAATTTTACAAAACACTACCATACATTACCGTTTCTATTCCAAACTACCCTAATAAACTTTTCATTACCTAAATCAATTATCAAACACACCTTATCCCCATTAAAACTCTCATTTCCTTCTAAAACCTAGATTTCATCCGAGTTGAAATCACGTTTAGGTGTGTAATATTCCTCTTTCTTAATCCCCTAGGTCGCAATATCATTAAGAATACTTAAGAATGCTATTAGAATCCATTTAAAACATCAAAAACACAATCAAACCCAAAATACCATTTAAAACAAAACCCAAATTCTAAAACCCATAGTTATTTTAAAACACTAATTTTACAAAACACTACCATACTGTGACGTCCCGTCAATTTGAGGTACTTGAGTTACCGTCATAATTTTAATATTATTCGCAATTGATTTCGACCCTTGTATTACGCCTTGTTTTGCTCACAATTTACTGTTATTAAGTATCGGGTTTTCGTAATTACTGATTTGTCCCTCGAGACGTAATAATATTATGTTATCTAAGGGCCAACTAGTTAGTATTCTCATAAATATAAGTTAGAAGGTTTATGCCAAATTTGTCGGTCATCGGATCCTTTATCCGCGAGTTATCGCACTTTTACTCTTGCGTACCCTTTTACCGAAATCGTGCGAATCTCGGAATCAAAAGTGAAATTTTAATATTAAATGAACCTAATATAAAGTAAATCAAAGTAGGAACAATTCTAAGTTCAACGCAAAAAGAATCGGGAGTTTTCGATGAACGAAACTCCCAAACGGTCAAAAAACAAGTCTGCAGAGCCAACCGACCAGCCAACAGCTGGCAGGGATTCAACCGACGGCTGAATCCAGCCAGCCGACGGCTGGAATGGTCTGTACAGGTATTTTATGACTCATTTTTGCATGTAAAACGATTGGGGACACGTGGCTAAGCCCCATTCGACCCCCTTTTCTGCCAGAATGCTTGTTCCAATGCCTTATATCATTTCCTTTTTCCTTTTCCTTTCATTTTTATCATCACAAAACACACACACCTTAGTGTTTTCTCTCAAACCCTCCCTTTTGTTCTTCATTTCCTTTCTCCTTGGCTGTGATTTCCAGCTTATTCCACCATAAAAACATCATAAACAACACAATAATCAAGTTTATTCATCATAAGGAGCATGGAGTGGTGATTATCCGGGGTATTTCTTGAAGTTCTTCATCATTTTCGGGTCTAAATCTTCATCAATCAAGCTATATCATCTTTCTTTCGGTTTTCTTGGGGTATAATAACTTTCTTTCACTGTTTTTATTTCATTTTTATACATGCATGTTGAATCTAACATCAAATAAAGGTTTTATAAAAGTTTTTATGGTGTTTTATTTAAGAACTTAAGTTTTATAAACTTTTTACAAAAATCTTGATATAAAAAGTTGTTATTCAAAGAAATCTATGGATGTTATTAAAAGTTTTTAAGTTGCATGTCGAGATCTATTGAAAATATACTTGGAAACGCTTAAAAACGTTAAAATAACGAAAATCTGGAGCTGTCTGTCAGCCTCCAGCCGACGGCTGGATTATCTCAGCCGGCGGCTGGCTTTTCTCAGCCGGCGGCTGGATTATCTCAGCCGGCGGCTGAATCAGTCTGTTCGTTCAAATCTTGCGTTTTGCTAATTTTCGGTGGTTGTCTTGTGTTTTGGAGGCGGGTATTCTCATCACTACACCACTGAAGTGTTGATTCCAGATTCTTGTCAAATCAAGCGAGTGTTATCGGTATAATTTGTTACTCTTGTGAATATTTCGATTTCATTATATTATTCGGTGTTAGCCTTGAAAACGGTTAGGATAAATTATTAGACCAACACTCGTGCGTTTGTTTGAATCGGACTAAAGTTGGACAAAAAGGTTAAAAGATAAGTTAACCAAGTATCGCATTTAAACTTATTATTGTATTATGTATTATGAATAATGGTGTAAAATGCAATTTTTGTTAAGCGGGAAAGTGTTTGAAAATTTGGACGAATATTTTATGACGCGGAAGCGCTGCCGAAATTTCATCTCACGACTTTTGCGACTTAAAACACTTACATAAATCAATTGCGTACAAAAGTAACATATTTTACAATAACATTGTCTTTGGACTCAAGGACACCAACGTAATCACAAATGTCATAATATTACTTAAAACGAACATATTAAACCTCTTCGCGATACTTTAAACTTCGTCTCATTTAATCATCGTTTTAAGTCATCAAATTATGTCTTGCGGCAAATTTTATAAAATGGTTTTGAAAGACATTTTACTCAAAACATTTTGGTGTGAAAAGACTTCAAATTATTCTAAGTGTCAATTGGACTTTTAATTTGATTTTGACTTTCATAAGTCAACATAATTGACCCTTGACTTTCATAAGTCAACATCTTTAATCTTGGTCAACATAATGAACATTTGTATTAACATTCTTTCGACTCGGAGTTATCATTCGTTTCCAATGGTCGCTGTTGACGTGAAAGATCGATATCTTACCGATCGGCTCTTTTCAGGCGCGGAACATCGTCTTCTTAATTCGTCATCCTTAATCGACTTATTAATCGTTGGAATAATTATATTAATTTAAATCTTAACCGACAAGGCTAAACCGGACCTAGACTTATAGAGATACTGAGACTATGTTGTTTATTGTTTAAGGCACTTAGGCGGTGGAGTTGTTGCTCTGTGTTTGGTCACCCGATATTTGTTTGCTGAAGCTTTATCTGTGAGTTATTCGTAGCCCTTGTCTTAAATATTTTTGGGCTGTAAAGCGTATTTTATAAAATTGTCTGCTTGTATGCGGGACTTTGTTGATTATCTTGTTTACCTAGTTGAATAGGTCTGCTTTAGATTAGGAGTCTTTATTGCCTTGGTGGCACCCCTAATACACTCGTTAAGCTTTATGCCCAACGGTTTCATATTTATAGCTATATGGGTTACTATACCTAACCCTCATCGCTCGGTAGGATGCTCCTATGGGTGGATGTTATGACCGGTATATTATTCGATTACCTTTGGATTGACTCACCTTAGAAGAGGGGACTTTATTGTGTGGTAAGGATCGAGGTGTATGACTAATCTAAGCATGGTATCCTCACTAGGGTTGAAAACAAGATACGATATGATGATTATGTTATGATTTGAAATATGATTTTGAAATTTATCGAAACTTGTCGATGGGTCAACTCTTACTTATAAATTGCGAATAATTCACCAACATGTTGTTGATGTCGTTTTAACGCTTTGCAGGAAATTGAGGATTTCCGTGATCATGCCATAGTTTATTTTTGGATCGCTTGCTTTTGGGAAATTTGAATTTGAATTGTTTATTGTAATTTCCATGACGATCCTTTTGTTGATTTCTTTTGGAATTGTATTCGTACTCGGCGTCTCATCGCCTTGACTTATTGATGTATTTTGTAACATTTGGCATGATCAATTTAATTTAATGTTTTGTTTATCGGTTATATTGTTGTAATCTTGACTTTGATATTATAACTGGAACATCTCGCGTTTCCGCTTCCAAGCGGGGTGTGACAGAAGTTGGTATCAGAGCCAAAGGTTATAGCGAACCGAGTGATTTTAACTGAGTAAATCACTTGGACTATGACCATAGGCTTTTTGAATCGATTTTCTCTGATTGCAATGTGTGCACTATTTTTCATACGTGTTTATTTCGCGTTGATTTTGTGGCATTTGGCCTTGTTTTTGCACACATTTGCTGATCGAATTTCTTTCCTTTTTATTTTAGGACGATGGCGCCTAAGAGGAGAGTTGCGACACGAAGTTCTGCTAGACGTGCTACTGCGAACGCGAGGGCTAATACCGCGAATCAGAATGCGAGAGCGAATACGTCTAACGCAAGAAGGAACAATGTGGAGAACAATGAATCGAATCCTGACATGGCTCAGATGATTGCTCAGCAGCTAGCGGCGATGATGCCCGAACTTGTAGCTCAACTTCGAGAGGGCACCGCCCAAGATAATGGTTCGGGTTCCGGAAACCCTGAGCCGGTGGTTAATAATGAAGGTCCTGAGTTGGTTGTTAATAACAACGGCCCTGAGCCGGTTGTCAATAACGAGGGTCCCGAAGTCGTGATCACTGGATCGGGTAGAGCAGAGGGCTCAGCTCGACGTGTTGAATGCACAATGAAGACCTTTATGAGCTGCAAGGCCCCAGAGTACCGCGGTAATGAGGGAGCGACTGGCACGCTGCAGTGGATGGAGAAGCTAGAATCTATTTTCGATGCTATCGATTGTGCGGACAAAGATAGAGTCCGATTTGCTACGTTTGTTTTCCAAGGAACGGCTCTGACATGGTGGAACTCGGTCGTGAATGTGCGAGGCCGAGCGGAGATTAAGACGATGACTTGGGAGCAATTGAAGGAATTGATGATTATTGAGTATGTTCCTGAGTCCGAAATTCAGAAGTTGGAAGACGAACTGTGGAACTTGACCATGGTTGGGTCAGACATTCAGGGGTACACTTCGCGTTTTCACGCTTTGTCCCAACTGGTTCCACACTTGGTTCGACCGGAACTCAAACGAATCGGTCGCTACACTCACGGATTACCCCCAGCAATCCGTAAGAGTGTCCTATCCAGCAAACCGAGCACATTCCAGAGCGCGGTGGAGATTGCGATTACCTTGACTCAGAATGCGGTCCGGGATGGTGAGTTACCCCCGATGATAGTGAAGCAAAACTCCGGAACAAAACGGGGTGGTGGAAACCGTTATGATGACTCGAGGAAGAAGTCGAGGAGGCAGGATGCTCCTCAAAGGGTGCAGGCATTCGCTGCAGTGGCTCCAGGTCCCCAGAACAGGCATCCGAAATGTGATCGGTGTGGTAATCACCACTCCAGAGAGATTGCTTGCTGGGAATGCAAAAAGTGTAAGAAGCTGGGCCACACTGATAGGTTCTGCAAGACCATGAGGGGTAAGTGTTATGAATGTGGTTCTCCCGATCATCATAAGGACAGATGTCCTAAGTTAGCTGCAGCTGGTAATGCTCCTCGAGGCAGGGCGTTTGTTGTGGGAGCCAAGGAGGCTCAGCAGGATCCACACGTCGTTACGGGTACGTTTCTTGTCTGTGGTCGACCTGCGTTTATCTTATTTGATTCTGGTGCGGATAGAAGTTTTATATCTGATGAATTTAGGACTATGATTGCCTCTAAGTCTATACCATTAGTACCTTCCTTTGAGATAGAATTGGCTGATGGCGAGTTTTTGCATGCGACTGAGTTACTTTCCGACTGTAGTGTTAGTTTCGACGACCACTCTTTTCCTATCGACTTAATTCCGATTAGGTTAGGTAGTTTCGACGTAATCATCGGCATGGATTGGCTAGAGATGCATCGTGCGGAGATCGTATGTTTTGAGAAGATGATCCGTATTCCGTTACCGCATGGAGAGCCGCTATTAGTTCAAGGAATA
>CAJVGC010000264.1:0-25587 GCA_910822075.1 Senecio squalidus
AAAACCTAGATTACATCCCGTACGAGTTAGAATTACGTTTAGGTGTGTGATACTGATGTCAAATAATCCCTACGTTACAATAGCATTAAGAATGTCTTAAGAATAGTATTTGAAGCCATTTAATCCATAAAAAACTCAATCAAATCAAATATACCATTTTAAAATCAAAACCCAAATTTTAAAAACCCATAGGTACTTTCAAACACTAATTTTACAACACCGTACCGTACAATTCCGTTTCTAATCCAAACTTCCACACTAGCCTAATAAACTTTAAAATTACCTATATCAACTATTCAAACCAATTTATACCTTATAAAACGCTTATTTTATTGTAAAACCTAGATTACATCCCGTACGAGTTAGAATTACGTTTAGGTGTGTGATACTGATGTCAAATAATCCCCTACGTTACAATAGCATTAAGAATGTATTAAGAATAGTATTTGAAGCCATTTAATCCATAAAAACTCAATCAAATCAAATATACCATTTTAAAATCAAAACCCAAATTTTAAAAACCCATAGGTACTTTCAAAAACTAATTGTACAACACCGTACCGTACAATTCCGTTTCTAATCCAAACTTCCACACTACCCTAATAAACTTTAAAATTACCTATATCAACTATTCAAACCAATTTATACCCAATAAAACTCTTATTTTATTGTAAAACCTAGATTACATCCCGTACGAGTTAGAATTACGTTTAGGTGTGTGATACTGATGTCAAATAATCCCCTACGTTACAATAGCATTAAGAATGTATTAAGAATAGTATTTGAAGCCATTTAATCCATAAAAACTCAATCAAATCAAATATACCATTTTAAAATCAAAACCCAAATTTTAAAAACCCATAGGTACTTTCAAACACTAATTTTACAACACCGTACCGTACAATTCCGTTTGTAATCCAAACTTCCACACTAACCTAATAAACTTTAAAATTACCTATATCAACTATTCAAACCAATTTATACCCAATAAAACTCTTATTTTATTGTAAAACCTAGATTACATCCCGTACGAGTTAGAATTACGTTTAGGTGTGTGATACTGATGTCAAATAATCCCAATAAAACTCTTATTTTATTGTAAAACCTAGATTACATCCCGTACGAGTTAGAATTACGTTTAGGTGTGTGATACTGATGTCAAATAATCCCCTACGTTACAATAGCATTAAGAATGTCTTAAGAATAGTATTTGAAGCCATTTAATCCATAAAAAACTCAATCAAATCAAATATACCATTTTAAAATCAAAACCCATATTTGAAAAACCCATAGGTACTTTCAAAAACTAATTGTACAACACCGTACCGTACAATTCCGTTTCTAATCCAAACTTCCACACTAGCCTAATAAACTTTGAAATTACCTATATCAACTATTCAAACCAATTTATACCTTATAAAACGCTTATTTTATTGTAAAACCTAGATTACATCCCGTACGAGTTAGAATTACGTTTAGGTGTGTGATATTGATGTCAAATAATCCCCTACGTTAGAATAGCATTAAGAATGTATTAAGAATAGTATTTGAAGCCATTTAATCCATATAAAACTAAATCAAATCAAATATACCATTTTAAAATCAAAACCCAAATTTTAAAAACCTATAGGTACTTTCAAACACTAATTTTACAACACCGTACCGTACAATTCCGTTTCTAATCCAAACTTCCACACTAGCCTAATAAACTTTAAAATTACCTATATCAACTATTCAAACCAATTTATACCCAATAAAACGTTTATTTTATTGTAAAACCTAGATTACATCCCGTACGAGTTAGAATTACGTTTAGGTGTGTGATATTGATGTCAAATAATCCCCTACGTTACAATAGCATTAAGAATGTATTAAGAATAGTATTTGAAGCCATTTAATCCATAAAAACTAAATCAAATCAAATATACCATTTTAAAATCAAAACCCAAATTTTAAAAACCCATAGGTACTTTCAAACACTAATTTTACAACACCGTACCGTACAATTCCGTTTCTAATCCAAACTTCCACACTAGCCTAATAAACTTTAAAATTACCTATATCAACTATTCAAACCAATTTATACCTTATAAAACGTTTATTTTATTGTAAAACCTCGATTACATCCCGTACGAGTTAGAATTACGTTTAGGTGTGTGATACTGATGTCAAATAATCCCCTACGTTACAATAGCATTAAGAATGTATTAAGAATAGTATTTGAAGCCATTTAATCCATATAAAACTAAATCAAATCAAATATACCATTTTAAAATCAAAACCCAAATTTTAAAAACCCATAGGTACTTTCAAACACTAATTTTACAACACCGTACCGTACAATTCCGTTTCTAATCCAAACTTCCACACTACCCTAATAAACTTTAAAATTACCTATATCAACTATTCAAACCAATTTATACCTTATAAAACGCTTATTTTATTGTAAAACCTAGATTACATCCCGTACGAGTTAGAATTACGTTTAGGTGTGTGATACTGATGTCAAATAATCCCAATAAAACTCTTATTTTATTGTAAAACCTAGATTACATCCGGTACGAGTTAGAATTACGTTTAGGTGTGTGATACTGATGTCAAATAATCCCTACGTTACAATAGCATTAAGAATGTCTTAAGAATAGTATTTGAAGCCATTTAATCCATAAAAAAACTCAATCAAATCAAATATACCATTTTAAAATCAAAACCCATATTTGAAAAACCCATAGGTACTTTCAAAAACTAATTGTACAACACCGTACCGTACAATTCCGTTTCTAATCCAAACTTCCACACTAGCCTAATAAACTTTAAAATTACCTATATCAACTATTCAAACCAATTTATACCTTATAAAACGCTTATTTTATTGTAAAACCTAGATTGCATCCCGTACGAGTTAGAATTACGTTTAGGTGTGTGATATTGATGTCAAATAATCCCCTACGTTACAATAGCATTATGAATTTATTAAGAATAGTATTTAGAGCCATTTAATCCATATAAAACTAAATCAAATCAAATATACCATTTTAAAATCAAAACCCAAATTTTAAAAACCCATAGGTACTTTCAAACACTAATTTTACAACACCGTACCGTACAATTCCGTTTCTAATCCAAACTTCCACACTAGCCTAATAAACTTTAAAATTACCTATATCAACTATTCAAACCAATTTATACCCAATAAAACTCTTATTTTATTGTAAAACCTAGATTACATCTCGTACGAGTTAGAATTACGTTTAGGTGTGTGATATTGATGTCAAATAATCCCCTACGTTACAATAGCATTAAGAATGTATTAAGAATAGTATTTGAAGCCATTTAATCCATAAAAACTCAATCAAATCAAATATACCATTTTAAAATCAAAACCCAAATTTTAAAAACCCGTAGGTTTTTTTTTTTTTTTTTTTTTTTTGGTAAAAGGGAATTAAACCCCGGTAAATTATATAACCAAAAAAGAGCAATGAAGTACAAAGGATATAGGAGAAGCCCTATATCTCAACCCATAACATGGGCAACAACCAAAACAAAACAAAAACCAAACAAAACACCTCCTTAAGGGAGACATGCCTCCCTTAAAGATTACATCAAAATCTATCACTTCCTACTCTTCCTACTAAGCCTGAAGTCACGAAACTCCTGCATAGCACCCTGAAGATCAACCACTTGGTCATCATAACCATCATAGCCATCATAACCATAATCTTCATCTTCAAGATATTGACCCCCGCCCAAATATCCACCCTCCTCATCGGAAGTATCAGATGCATTGAGACAGTGATCCCAATTCTTTTTTACAACTGGAGGAGTACTAACCTTTTTATCCGTACACCCATCATCAACCACAGGACCCGAACTACTCGACGGCACATTTCCTTTGTTCTTATCTCCAATAATTCCAGGAGTAGTCTCCGTAGGCTGAGAAGTAACATGATCCACAGATAAACCCTCAAACGGATTATCGATAGGAATATTTGGGTTAACACCATTGGAGGGTTTCTTATTCCCACCTTTCTTTTGTTCCCAAATCATTGTTGACTTAGGTTTATCCATCCTAAGGCCCACAAAAGCCTTTGGAGCAGTTCCCTTCTTCTTTTTACGGCTCTTAACCTCCGTAAAGCCATCACCAGTTCCTTCTCTGTCAGTAGCCCTACCAACCCTAACTGAAGTAGGAGCAATCTCCTCGGTAACCCGTTTAGGACACACGTTAGTATCATGACCAAAACAGTGGCAATCAACACAATGAGGAGGTTTCCACTCATACTCAACTCGAATAGTTTCCGTCAGATAACCTTCCCCGTCCTCTACAGGAATCGCCATAGTAACCTCCTTTTTTAAAGCCACAGCCGCATCAATCTCAATCAAAGCCCTGGCAAAACTGATTCTACCCCACGAATCATCACACATGGAACTAGTAAAAGCATCCAGCATGACAGATTTCCCAATTTGAGTAGCAATCAAGCTCAGGCCATCAGCCGAGTAGGCAAGAATAGGAACATTGTATAGTTTTACCCAAACAGGGAGCTTAGTAACTACTCCTTTTGTCAATGACACATTAGGAGACCATTTATTGAGAATTATAGGAGATTTACGAATCATCCAAGGACCTTTCTCCAACACTTGCTCCATACCACTTTTTGAAGCAAATTTGAACAGATAAACCCGTAGGTACTTTCAAACACTAATTGTACAACACCGTACCGTACAATTCCGTTTCTAATCCAAACTTCCACACTAGCCTAATAAACTTTAAAATTACCTATATAAACTATTCAAACCAATTTATACCCAATAAAACTCTTATTTTATTGTAAAACCTAGATTACATCCCGTACGAGTTAGAATTACGTTTAGGTGTGTGATACTGATGTCAAATAATCCCCTACGTTACAATAGCATTAAGAATGTATTAAGAATAGTATTTGAAGCCATTTAATCCATAAAAACTCAATCAAATCAAATATACCATTTTAGAATCAAAACCCAAATTTGAAAAACCCATAGGTACTTTCAAACACTAATTGTACAACACCGTACCGTACAATTCCTTTTCTAATCCAAACTTCCACACTAGCCTAATAAACTTTAAAATTACCTATATCAACTATTCAAACCAATTTATACCCAATAAAACTCTTATTTTATTGTAAAACCTAGATTACATCCTGTACGAGTTAGAATTACGTTTAGGTGTGTGATACTGATGTCAAATAATCCCCTACGTTACAATAGCATTAAGAATGTCTTAAGCATAGTATTTGAAGCCATTTAATCCATATAAAACTAAATCAAATCAAATATACCATTTTAAAATCAAAACCCAAATTTTAAAAACCCATAGGTACTTTCAAAAACTAATTGTACAACACCGTACCGTACATTTCCGTTTCTAATCCAAACTTCCACACTACCCTAATAAACTTTAAAATTACCTATATCAACTATTCAAACCAATTTATACCTTATAAAACGCTTATTTTATTGTAAAACCTAGATTACATCCCGTACGAGTTAGAATTACGTTTAGGTGTGTGATATTGATGTCAAATAATCCCCTACGTTACAATAGCATTAAGAATGTATTAAGAATAGTATTTGAAGCCATTTAATCCATATAAAACTAAATCAAATCAAATATACCATTTTAAAATCAAAACCCAAATTTTAAAAACCCATAGGTACTTTCAAAAACTAATTGTACAACACCGTACCGTACATTTCCGTTTCTAATCCAAACTTCCACACTACCCTAATAAACTTTAAAATTACCTATATCAACTATTCAAACCAATTTATACCCAATAAAACTCTTATTTTATTGTAAAACCTAGATTACATCCCGTACGAGTTAGAATTACGTTTAGGTGTGTGATATTGATGTCAAATAATCCCCTACATTACAATAGCATTAAGGATGTATTAAGAATAGTATTTGAAGCCATTTAATCCATATAAAACTAAATCAAATCAAATATACCATTTTAAAATCAAAACCCAAATTTTAAAAACCCATAGGTACTTTCAAAAACTAATTGTACAACACCGTACCGTACAATTCCGTTTCTAATCCAAACTTCCACACTACCCTAATAAACTTTAAAATTACCTATATCAACTATTCAAACCAATTTATACCCAATAAAACTCTTATTTTATTGTAAAACCTAGATTACATCCCCTACGAGTTAGAATTACGTTTAGGTGTGTGATATTGATGTCAAATAATCCCCTACGTTACAATAGCATTAAGAATGTATTAAGAATAGTATTTGAAGCCATTTAATCCATATAAAACTAAATCAAATCAAATATACCATTTTAAAATCAAAACCCAAATTTTAAAAACCCATAGGTACTTTCAAAAACTAATTGTACAACACCGTATCGTACAATTCCGTTTCTAATCCAAACTTCCACACTACCCTAATAAACTTTAAAATTACCTATATCAACTATTCAAACCAATTTATACCCAATAAAACTCTTATTTTATTGTAAAACCTAGATTACATCCCGTACGAGTTAGAATTACATTTAGGTGTGTGATACTGATGTCAAATAATCCCCTACGTTACAATAGCATTAAGAATGTATTAAGAATAGTATTTGAAGCCATTTAATCCATAAAAACTCAATCAAATCAAATATACCATTTTAAAATCAAAACCCAAATTTTAAAAACCCATAGGTACTTTCAAACACTAATTTTACAACACCGTACCGTACAATTCCGTTTCTAATCCAAACTTCCACACTACCCTAATAAACTTTAAAATTACCTATATCAACTATTCAAACCAATTTATACCCAATAAACTCTTATTTTATTGTAAAACCTAGATTACATCCCGTACGAGTTAGAATTACGTTTAGGTGTGTGATATTGATCTTAATACATTCTTAATGCTATTGTAACGTAGGGGATTATTTGACATCAGTATCATACACCTAAACGTAATTCTAACTCGTACGGGATGTAATCTAGGTTTTACAATAAAATAAGAGTTTTATTGGGTATAAATTGGTTTGAATAGTTGATATAGGTAATTTTAAAGTTTATTAGGGTAGTGTGGAAGTTTGGATTAGAAACGGAATTGTACGGTACGGTGTTGTACAATTAGTTTTTGAAAGTACCTATGTGTTTTTCAAATATGGGTTTTTATTTTAAAATGGTATATTTGATTTGATTGAGTTTTTTATGGATTAAATGGCTTCAAATACTATTCTTAAGACATTCTTAATGCTACTGTAACGTAGGGGATTTTTGACACCAATATCACACACCTAAACGTAATTATAACTCGTACGGGATGTAATCTAGGTTTTACAATAAAATAAGAGTTTTATTGGGTATAAATTGGTTTGAATAGTTGATATAGGTAATTTTAAAGTTTATTAGGCTAGTTTGGAAGTTTGGATTAGAAACGGAATTGTACGGTACGGTGTTGTAAAATTAGTGTTTGAAAGTACCTATGGGTTTTTAAAATTTGGGTTTTGATTTTAAAATGGTATGTTTGATTTGATTGAGTTTATATGGATTAAATGGCTTCAAATACTATTCTTAATACATTCTTAATGCTATTGTAACTTAGGGGATTATTTGACATCAGTATTCACACCTAAACGTAATTCTAACTCGTACGGGATGTAATCTAGGTTTTACAATAAAATAAGCGTTTTATAAGGTATAAATTGGTTTGAATAGTTGATATAGGTAATTTTAAAGTTTATTAGGGTAGTGTGGAAGTTTGGATTAGAAACGGAATTGTACGGTAAGGTGTTGTAAAATTATTGTTTGAAAATACCTATGGGTTTTTAAAATTTGGGTTTTGATTTTAAAATGGTATATTTGATTTGATTGAGATTTTATGGATTAAATGGCTTCAAATACTATTCTTAATACATTCTTAATGCTATTGTAACGTAGGGGATTATTTGACATCAATATCACACACCTAAACGTAATTTTAACTCGTACGGGATGTAATCTAGGTTTTACAATAAAATAAGAGTTTTATTGGGTATAAATTGGTTTGAATCGTTGATATAGGTAATTTTAAAGTTTATTAGGCTAGTGTGGAAGTTTGGATTTGAAATGGAATTGTACGGTATGGTGTTGTAAAATTAGTGTTTGAAAGTACCTATGGGTTTTTATAATTTGGGTTTTGATTTTAAAATGGTATATTTGATTTGATTGAGTTTTTTATGGATTAAATAGCTTCAAATACTATTCTTAATACATTCTTAATGCTATTGTAACGTAGGGGATTATTTGACATCAATATCACACACCTAAACGTAATTCTAACTCGTACGGGATGTAATCTAGGTTTTACAATAAAATAAGAGTTTTATTGGGTATAAATTGGTTTGAATAGTTGATATAGGTAATTTTAAAGTTTATTAGGGTAGTGTGGAAGTTTGGATTAGAAACGGAAATGTACGGTACGGTGTTGTACAATTAGTTTTTGAAAGTACCTATGGGTTTTTCAAATATGAGTTTTGATTTTAAAATGGTATATTTGATTTGATTGAGTTTTTTATGGATTAAATGGCTTCAAATACTATTCTTAAGACATTCTTAATGCTATTGTAACGTACGGGATTATTTGACATCAATATCACACACCTAAACGTAATTTTAACTCGTACGGGATGTAATCTAGGTTTTACAATAAAATAAGAGTTTTATTGGGTATAAATTGGTTTGAATCGTTGATATAGGTAATTTTAAAGTTTATTAGGCTAGTGTGGAAGTTTGGATTTGAAACGGAATTGTACGGTATGGTGTTGTAAAATTAGTGTTTGAAAGTACCTATGGGTTAGGGGATTATTTGACATCAATATCCTAGATGGGTTAGTGAGTTTTTCTCTCTAGAGGGGCGAATTGGGGGGTGTTTGGCTGATTGATTTTGGCCGATTATCACATCATTTGGCTGCTAATCTTGATCCTTAATCGTTTGTTAGGGCTGTTTAACAATTAGATTTCTTTGCTTTTATCTTAATCGAGATCCTTGCTGCTGATTCTAATCGAGATTGAAGGTTTTTGGTTAATTTATTCGCGGCTTCAATTCGTGGCTGTTGAAGAGATTACTCATTCCTTTCATACTCGACTTGATTTAGTAGTAGGGTAGATCGGTTTTTGATTAGAGGCTTGGTGTTTTAATTGATTTCCGGCGAGTTGTAAGCTGCAGGTGGTTTAGGGTTTTCTCAAGCGGATTAGGGTTTCTTGGCTGGCTGTTTAGGGTTTTTTACATTCGTACGGATATTCCTTTCATCCGTACGTATTTACTGATTCGTATAGAGGTTCATGTTACATTCGTACGTATAGGAGCTATTCTACATCCGTATACCTTTGTCTACATTCGTACGAACTAACCTACATCCGTATAAGATCTGCTTGATTCGTACGTATAGGATCTTGATCCGTACGTACTACTTGCACTCGTATACACTTGTTGGTTTGAGGATCTAGTTATGGAGAGAGGATTTCTTTCAAGTGGTGATAAGAAAACGAAACATGCTGAGGTTCCAAACAAACCTACTGTTATTACGAAACAAGATGGTACAATTCTAAAGAGTATTTTGCGTAATCCTGTTCGGGGGGATGTTTCTAATGTTGCTACGAGTACTACGGATGTTGAAATTGGGATTGGAAGCGTTCCCTCAACTGACAGCATTGTTCCTCCGGTATGTGTTCCTAATGGTGATATGCCAGGGCTTACTAGTTCATATGCGAGTTTATTTGGTCCTAGTAAACAGAGTATGACGGACCAATTTCGTACCCTTGTTAATGATGAGAAGCTTGATGCAGTTGATTGTGTTCTACCGAGAACCGTAGCTGCCAAAATCAAATGTAGGTATGAGAACTCTATAGTGGGGTTTTTTGTTGGTAAAGATCTGTCATTCCCAGTTGTTAAACAATATGTTTCGAACTCTTGGAGGAAATTTGGGTTTGAACGGATTACAAGGAACAATGATGGAGTTTATCTGTTTAAGTTTGCATCTAAAGGTGGTATGGAGCAAGTGTTGGAGAAAGGGCCATGGATGATTCGAAAATCGCCTATCATTCTTAACAAATGGTCTCCTAATGTGCCGTTGACAAAGGGAGTGGTTACAAAACTTCCCGTTTGGGTGAAACTATACAATGTTCCTATTCTTGCCTACTCGGCGGATGGCCTAAGTTTGATTGCTACTCAAGTCGGGAAACCTGTCATGTTAGATGCCTTCACTAGTTCCATGTGTGAGGATTCATGGGGTCGAATCAGTTTTGCCAGGGCTTTGATTGAGATAGATGCGGCGGTAGAATTAAAACAGGTCGTTACTATGGCGATCCCTGTTGAGGATGGGGAAGGTTATCTTACGGAGGCCATTCGAGTCGAGTATGAGTGGAAGCCTCCTCATTGTGGTGAGTGCCACTGTTTTGGTCATGATACTAACGGGTGTCCTATACGGGTTACCGAGGAGAGTGTCCCTATTTCAAGTAGGGTTGGTAGGGCTAATGACAAAGACGGAACTGGTGATGGCTTTACGGAGGTTAAGAACCGTAAACAGAAGAAGGGGACTGATCCAAAGGCTTTTGTTGGCCTTCGGATGAATAAACCTAAGTCGACAATGATTTGGGAACAAAAGAAAGGTGGGAATAAGAAACCCTCTAATGGTGTTAACCCAAATGTGCCTATTGATAATCCGTTTGACGGTTTAACTGTGGAACATGTTACTTCTCAGCCTAAGGAGACTAACACTAAGGACACTGTTCCTGGCATTATTGGGGTAAAGAACAACGGTGTTGCGGTCTCGAGTGGTTCGGGTGCGTCGGTTGATGCTGCAGGCAAGGATAAAAAGGATGGTCGTCCTCAGAGTTCGAACAAGAAATGGGATAATTGTATCAATGCTTCTGATACGTCTGATGATGAAGGGGGATATGGTTCATATATGTATGGGGGTCAACAGCTTGAAGATGAAGATTACGGTTATGATGGTTATGATGGTTATGAAGACCAAGTCGTAGATCTACAGGGTTCTCTTCAGGAGTTTCGTGATTTCCAGCTTAGTAGGAAGGGTAGAAAGTGATTGCTTTCAGGGTAGTTTTTAAGAGAGGCATGTCTCTCTTATGTAGGTTTTTGGCTTTGTAGTTTCATTTTGGTTGTTGCCCATGTAATGGGTTGAGATATAGGATTTCACCTATATCCATTGTACTTCAACGCTCTTTTTTGGTTATATAATTTACCGGGGTGAATCCCTTTTACCAAAAAAAAGTACCTATGGGTTTTTAAAATTTGGGTTTTGATTTTAAAATGGTATATTTGATTTGATTGAGATTTTATGGATTAAATGGCTTCAAATACTATTCTTAATACATTCTTAATGCTATTGTAACGTAGGGGATTATTTGACATCAATATCATACACCTAAACGTAATTCTAACTCGTACGGGATATAATCTAGGTTTTACAATAAAATAAGAGTTTTATTGGGTATAAATTGGTTTGAATAGTTGATATAGGTAATTTTAAAGTTTATTAGGGTAGTGTGGAAGTTTGGATTAGAAACGGAATTGTACGGTACGGTGTTGTACAATTAGTTTTTGAAAGTACCTATGGGTTTTTCAAATATGGGTTTTTATTTTAAAATGGTATATTTGATTTGATTGAGTTTTTTATGGATTAAATGGCTTCAAATACTATTCTTAAGACATTCTTAATGCTATTGTAACGTAGGGGATTTTTGACACCAATATCACACACCTAAACGTAATTATAACTCGTACGGGATGTAATCTAGGTTTTACAATAAAATAAGAGTTTTATTGGGTATAAATTGGTTTGAATAGTTGATATAGGTAATTTTAAAGTTTATTAGGCTAGTGTGGAAGTTTGGATTAGAAACGGAATTGTACGGTACGGTGTTGTAAAATTAGTGTTTGAAAGTACCTATAGGTTTTTAAAATTTGGGTTTTGATTTTAAAATGGTATGTTTGATTTGATTGAGTTTATATGGATTAAATGGCTTCAAATACTATTCTTAATACATTCTTAATGCTATTGTAACTTAGGGGATTATTTGACATCAGTATTTCACACCTAAACGTAATTCTAACTCGTACGGGATGTAATCTAGGTTTTACAATAAAATAAGCGTTTTATAAGGTATAAATTGGTTTGAATAGTTGATATAGGTAATTTTAAAGTTTATTAGGGTAGTGTGGAAGTTTGGATTAGAAACGGAATTGTACGGTAAGGTGTTGTAAAATTAGTGTTTGAAAATACCTATGGGTTTTTAAAATTTGGGTTTTGATTTTAAAATGGTATATTTGATTTGATTGAGATTTTATGGATTAAATGGCTTCAAATACTATTCTTAATACATTCTTAATGCTATTGTAACGTAGGGGATTATTTGACATCAATATCACACACCTAAACGTAATTTTAACTCGTACGGGATGTAATAGAGGTTTTACAATAAAATAAGAGTTTTATTGGGTATAAATTGGTTTGAATGGTTGATATAGGTAATTTTAAAGTTTATTAGGCTAGTGTGGAAGTTTGGATTTGAAATGGAATTGTACGGTATGGTGTTGTAAAATTAGTGTTTGAAAGTACCTATGGGTTTTTAAAATTTGGGTTTTGATTTTAAAATGGTATATTTGATTTGATTGAGTTTTTTATGGATTAAATAGCTTCAAATACTATTCTTAATACATTCTTAATGCTATTGTAACGTAGGGGATTATTTGACATCAATATCACACACCTAAACGTAATTCTAACTCGTACGGGATGTAATCTAGGTTTTACAATAAAATAAGAGTTTTATTGGGTATAAATTGGTTTGAATAGTTGATATAGGTAATTTTAAAGTTTATTAGGGTAGTGTGGAAGTTTGGATTAGAAACGGAAATGTACGGTACGGTGTTGTACAATTAGTTTTTGAAAGTACCTATGGGTTTTTAAAATTTGGGTTTTGATTTTAAAATGGTATATTTGATTTGATTTAGTTTTATATGGATTAAATGGCTTCAAATACTATTCTTAATACATTCTTAATGCTATTGTAACGTAGGGGATTATTTGACATCAATATCACACACCTAAACGTAATTCTAACTCGTACGGGATGTAATCTAGGTTTTACAATAAAATAAGCGTTTTATAAGGTATAAATTGGTTTGAATAGTTGATATAGGTAATTTTAAAGTTTATTAGGCTAGTGTGGAAGTTTGGATTAGAAACGGAATTGTACGGTACGGTGTTGTAAAATTAGTTTTTGAAAGTACCTATGGGTTTTTAAAATTTGGGTTTTGATTTTAAAATGGTATATTTGATTTGATTGAGTTTTTATGGATTAAATGGCTTCAAATACTATTCTTAATACATTCTTAATGCTATTGTAACGTAGGGGATTATTTGACATCAATATCACACACCTAAACGTAATTCTAACTCGTACGGGATGTAATCTAGGTTTTACAATAAAATAAGAGTTTTATTGGGTATAAATTGGTTTGAATAGTTGATATAGGTAATTTTAAAGTTTATTAGGGTAGTGTGGAAGTTTGGATTAGAAACGGAATTGTACGGTACGGTGTTGTACAATTAGTTTTTGAAAGTACCTATGGGTTTTTCAAATATGGGTTTTGATTTTAAAATGGTATATTTGATTTAATTGAGTTTTTTATGGATTAAATGGCTTCAAATACTATTCTTAAGACATTCTTAATGCTATTGTAACGTAGGGGATTATTTGACATCAATATCACACACCTAAACGTAATTATAACTCGTACGGGATGTAATCTAGGTTTTACAATAAAATAAGAGTTTTATTGGGAATAAATTGGTTTGAATAGTTGATATAGGTAATTTTAAAGTTTATTAGGCTAGTGTGGAAGTTTGGATTAGAAACGGAATTGTACGGTACGGTGTTGTAAAATTAGTGTTTGAAAGTACCTATGGGTTTTTAAAATTTGGGTTTTGATTTTAAAATGGTATATTTCATTTGATTGAGTTTTTATGGATTAAATGGCTTCAAATACTATTCTTAATACATTCTTAATGCTATTGTAACGTAGGGGATTATTTGACATCAGTATCACACACCTAAACGTAATTCTAACTCGTACGGGATGTAATCTAGGTTTTACAATAAAATAAGCGTTTTATAAGGTATAAATTGGTTTGAATAGTTGATATAGGTAATTTTAAAGTTTATTAGGGTAGTGTGGAAGTTTGGATTAGAAACGGAATTGTACGGTACGGTGTTGTAAAATTAGTGTTTGAAAGTACCTATGGGTTTTTAAAATTTGGGTTTTGATTTTAAAATGGTATATTTGATTTGATTGAGTTTTTATGGATTAAATGGCTTCAAATACTATTCTTAATACATTCTTAATGCAATTGTAACGTAGGGGATTATTTGACATCAATATCACACACCTAAACGTAATTTTAACTCGTACGGGATGTAATCTAGGTTTTACAATAAAATAAGAGTTTTATTGGGTATAAATTGGTTTGAATATGTGATATAGGTAATTTTAAAGTTTATTAGGCTAGTGTGGAAGTTTGGATTAAAACGGAATTGTACGGTATGGTGTTGTAAAATTAGTGTTTGAAAGTACCTATGGGTTTTTAAAATTTGGGTTTTGATTTTAAAATGGTATATTTGATTTGATTGAGTTTTTTATGGATTAAATTGTGACAACCGTCACTTTCTCCGTCCTTAGTTAGTCTAGTATGCCTGTAAATCATTACCGCATTTTACTGAAAAATTTAAAACTTGATTATTATTACTATTACGATTGTAACGTAGGGGATTATTTGACATCAATATCACACACCTAAACGTAATTTTAACTCGTACGGGATGTAATCTAGGTTTTACAATAAAATAAGAGTTTTATTGGGTATAAATTGGTTTGAATAGTTGATATAGGTAATTTTAAAGTTTATTAGGCTAGTGTGGAAGTTTGGATTAGAAACGGAATTGTACGGTATGGTGTTGTAAAATTAGTGTTTGAAAGTACCTATGGGTTTTTAAAATTTGGGTTTTGATTTTAAAATGTTATATTTGATTTGATTGAGTTTTTTATGGATTAAATTGTGACAACCGTCACTTTCTCCGTCCTTAGTTAGTCTAGTATGCCTGTAAATCATTACCGCATTTTACTGAAAAATTTAAAACTTGATTATTATTACTATTACGAGATTAAAAGCTATGTTTTCTGATACAAGATGACTTCAATGATATGTGTGTATACTTTTTGTGATGCTTTCGTTAGTTAGGTGCACAGTAGATAGTCCCACTAGAAGAGCTCCTAGATGACTTAGCGGGAAATTTATGTTCTCGTACTAATAATGGATTTGGATATACCTAAGATTATATATCGTTAAATTCTTATTTATCGCTAGGTCTAGTTCACGTTTATCACTTTACTGTCTACGTCTCGTTGGACATTTGTTTTTCTCTCGTTTTCATTCACCGAGTTAAAAGTGGGTTTTGATTTTATTTGACTATAGGATCGGGTTTGGCTTAGTCTTAAAAACTTACTAGACCAAGCCCACCAAAGTTTAACCTTTAATTTATCCCTAATTATAGTTATGTAAATACTTTAAACCCTAATCTTCTTTTCTTTCTTTTTTTTTTTTTCTTGCCTACCGTCACCTTCAAAACCCTAAGCGCCCCCCCTCCTTGCAAACCTTCGGCCGACCAGTCCCTCCACCCCACCTTCATTGTTTTCATCAGCCAACAAGGAAAAATCGAGCCCTCCTCCATCTTCATCGAGTTAACCTCTACAAGGTAACAGATTTCGGAATTTTTCTTTCTTCTTTTGTTTTGGTTTCAGCCGAAACTTATGTCATGGGATTCACAGAGATCGTGTTTTTAATGTTTCTGATCGTATTCATCTTTCCACAGCCCCCTAACCACGAGAAATCCTTCCTGCTCTTCATCAAAACAGTTCATAATAACCAGGTAATCAGTTGTCACCTTTTGGTTATGTCAAATTGCCGAAACCCTAATTAGGGTGCTTAAAAATTCGTTTTTCTGTATTGACTAGCTTTTGTTGTTTCATCTACAGCCACCATATGTGTATTTTATCTCTAATCTGAAATCTAATAAGGTATAAGTCAATTCATATTCTTTTCTTTGAAATCTGTCTCAATTGGATATTAACGTTGAGTTTGTTTTCGAGTTGTTATTCTACTCTAGGCGAAACTGAGATTGGGAAATCGTTACACTAAATTCAGCCCCTAAACAGCTCGTGACCTTCATATTCAGGTCTGGTTATTGCTTGAATTGTTGTCTTTGTCGTGCGAGAAGATCGGTTCTATTGTATGTATGCATATGTTGTAATTCCTTATTGTAAATCTTATTCCGTTTGAAAAGTTGTTGCTGTTTTTAGCTCTTTTGTTTAATAAATATCTCTCGGGTCTTTTCGAATTAGCTTCTGTAATCTAAACATAAAATGTAGCCCTTCCTTTGTAGTTTCCAAATATATAAGATACATCATCTAATTATTTTCCTAACTCCCAAAAACTGAAATCTAGCGAACGTATGTAAAACTTGCTGAAATGATTTATGACCTGTCTTTATCTAGCCGTATCTCTAAATCTACCTGGAATTTGAATCAGTTGTCTCAATATTAAATATAGTCCTCTGAATCTAGTTTTTGGATATATAAGATTCGTTTCCCAGTTCTTTGTGTATCTCTCTGAAATTGTATTTTAGTGAGTGGTGGTCTGAAATGTTGTAAGCTTGTTTATTACGTTTAAAATTGTGAATTTGTGTAACCACTTAGCAAACTAAATTGTATTGTAAAATGGATTATTATTGTTTATATTCAGGTCTTAAGCTTATATAAATTGGTCAATCATGTTTGAGTGTTTATTTAGTAATCTAAAAACGTTTTATAAAACAATCTATTAAAGTATAACGTTTTGGACAGATTCGGTAGTCAGTTTTGCTTGAGTCATATCTTATTCATTTCTAACTCAAATTAAACAATTCCAAATCCCTCAATGTAGCTCTCTGAGTCTAGTTTTCAAAAATGTAAGACTCGTAGTTTAGTTCCTCGTCAAACTCCTTCAAACTGACTTGTAGCGAATGTGTGTCTGATCGGTGTTTATGTTTCATTTTCTATATCCGATTTTGTGTCCACTTGTTGAATGACTTAAAAGGTTTAAAATGAATATTATAAATAATGAAGTTCTTACTTATATATCAAAGTTATGATCTGGAGTTGATGGGTATTTTACGCAATCGTTTGGTATTCATAAACCTTCATACGGGTCAAATTGTAACAGCTACTGTTTGAAATCAGATTCGTTGTTCTGTGTTCGAGAGGCTATAAATTGCTTTCTGTTCTGAATTTGTAGTAGACATTTAAATCTAAGTTGTAGCCCTCTGATTTCTCTTTCCATCCATGTAAGATTCGTTGTCTAATTCTGATCTGAACTCGAGTTACGATACTTTTACTGAACGTGTGTACTTGCTGAACTTTCGACTTTCGTGTCTAAACTTAACATTTAATCTCTCGTAACCAAGTTGGATGAATTGGTAAATTCTATACATTAAAACCTACATTATATGGGATTAATTACCTTGAAAATTTTATTGATCTACAATTCCTTACTTACACTCTTTTAGGGGAGCTCATATCTAGTCGGGAACTTAGCTTGTGACCTACCGCTTTATATACACATATTCACACACCACGAGTAGTGTCACTTACTTACTTTGCTATCGAGGTGAGTTCATCGCCCCATATTTACTGCTTTCTTATTTTAAACTAAACGGGGGGAAGTAAAACTCAACTAAACGATTTATGAGAAAACGAATACCATTTTTAAACTTACCATAAATAGATATTTCTATTTATGGAAACATACTATTTTTAGAAACTTTCTATTTCGGGAAATTTACTACTTTCGATAAACTTACTATAAATAGAACTTCCTATTTATAGAAACTTACTACTTTTAGAAACTTACTATTTTCGGAAACTTAGTACGAACTGGATTTCATAAAACGTGTAACAAAACCTAATGCATTTTCAAAACTTACGAGATACGAGTATATTTGGATTCATGGTACTTACACACTACTTAGCTAACTTAGTACTGCCGAGGCGTACTAAGGGTAGCGTTCGGACCTGACACAGCCGATGCGTGTCATACTGACTTGACGCTGCCGAGGCGCGTCAAGGACAGTGTTCAGATTCGATATTGCCGACGGGCGTATCACTTACAGGGCACTGCCGAGGCGTGTCACTGTGTTCGTTACGTATGGTTACTATTTTACTACTTATGCATTAGTTACACGCTTTCTTATACTATGTTGTGCTTGAGATTGAAAAACTGTTTACTTACATTTTCTTACTTACTACTCGATGAACTCGCTCAACCTTTGTGTTGACTTTTTAGTTTTACTTTCAGGTATTGATCAGGCATAGGATCTAGCTGGACTGGACTCCTAGAGACTTAGAGTTATTTTATGCATGGTGGCTTGTATTCATATTTTATACTAGACTTTATTTCGGGCTTGCATGCCTAAGTACATTATTTCATTTTCGAATTTATTTTGGATGTTATTTCATTGTAGTGATTGACGTAATTGTGTACCAAGGGGTTTTACCTTGTACATGGCGACGTCATGACATGCGAATTTTATTTATTTCATATAGATTATTTCTTTATTTACTAATGTGTTATGACGATCGCCAATCAGTTGCACCCTGCGTTCCGCCACTGGCGGGGTGTGACAGATTGGTATCAGAGCACATGGTTATAGAGAACTAGGTGGTTTGGCCTAGACTATAACTAGGTGTCCTTCATATAGATTCTTTTAGGATCTTTTTCATTGATTTCATTACGTCTCACTACTTGTACGCGACGACTCATTCGCCTAAGGAAGACGACGACCAATATCAGCTATCGACATGAGAATTTTCTTCGTTTTGATTTATACTTTAAATTTGGATTTATTGATTTCATTTACTACTATTGCTACTATTGGAACTTCGATTTGATTTCCTTCTATTTCAATCCTTAGTTTGTATATGTTAATATTATGATAATGAACATGGGGAGCGGACATGTATATGAGGCGAGGTGTATATAATTATGGGTGGCCAACGTAATTATATCCATAGCGGGTCATATATATGTTTACATGACCATGTTTGTAGTCGTAATACAAAACATACCTAAAGTTCTTATGGTTGAGTTATTGATCATATCCATTTCTTAAAATTCACGTTTCGTTTATATTACCGTATGATTATTTGGCCACCTACACGGATCATTTCATGAGCTTGCATGACTCTGTCCTCAGATGGTAGTTCCGAAGTCGCGACGTATCGAGCGTTTCATCTATGTTTTGCACCCCGAAGTTCGTCATTCGTTGAGGAGTATTGGACCTTCCACCATTCAGAGTGCTATTCAGCGGCGGGCAGGAGCTATCACCGATGAAGTGGTTCGAGACGGTGTATTGTCGGACGGGAAGAGGAAAGAGCGCAGTGACGAGGAGCAGGGAAAGTCCAAGGAAGTTAAACGAGATTCAGGTCAATCTAGCAGCAGTTCGAAATCTGGGTATACACGTACACTTCCTCTATGTCAGAAGTGTAATCATCACCATGAGGAGCACATGATATGCAGTTGTTCTCTATGCCATAGGAGATGCCACTTGGCCAAGGATTTGCCGTTCCAGGTATGTTGCTGTCGTACCAGTTTGCGGAGGTACCGGTCATTTTCTTCGAGATTGTCGTCACAAGAAGGGAACTGTTGATCACGCTAACCCACCCCAGAGCGCTCCAGGAAACCAGGAAATCAGGGTGGTTCAAAACACTCGAACTCGTATTAGAGCATATGTACTGAGAGCTGCGGAGGAGCAGCACAATCCGAATGCCGATGTTGATACTTTTCTTACGCAATTCTCTGATATTACCTGAAACGCGTACCAATACTTACTTTCTGATTATGAGCCTTACCTTTCGATGATCTGGTTCGTGACGGTACTTTCTACTTGAATTTCGGGAAGAAATTCTTTTAAGTGGGGTATACTGTGACAACCGTCACTTTCTCCGTCCTTAGTTAGTCTAGTATGCCTGTAAATCATTACCGCATTTTACTGAAAAATTTAAAACTTGATTATTATTACTGTTACTAGATTAAAAGCTATGTTTTCTGATACAAGATGACTTCAATGATATGTGTGTATACTTTTTGTGATGCTTTCGTTAGTTAGGTGCACAGTAGATAGTCCCACTAGAAGAGCTCCTAGATGACTTAGCGGGAAATTTATGTTCTCGTACTAATAATGGATTTGGATATACCTAAGATTATATATCGTTAAATTCTTATTTATCGCTAGGTCTAGTTCACGTTTATCACTTTACTGTCTACGTCTCGTTGGACATTTGTTTTTCTCTCGTTTTCATTCACCGAGTTAAAAGTGGGTTTTGATTTTATTTGACTATAGGATCGGGTTTGGCTTAGTCTTAAAAACTTACTAGACCAAGCCCACCAAAGTTTAACCTTTAATTTATCCCTAATTATAGTTATGTAAATACTTTAAACCCTAATCTTCTTTTCTTTCTTTTTTTTTTTTTCTTGCCTACCGTCACCTTCAAAACCCTAAGCGCCCCCCCCTCCTTGCAAACCTTCGGCCGACCAGTCCCTCCACCCCACCTTCATTGTTTTCATCAGCCAACAAGGAAAAATCGAGCCCTCCTCCATCTTCATCGAGTTAACCTCTACAAGGTAACAGATTTCGGAATTTTTCTTTCTTCTTTTGTTTTGGTTTCAGCCGAAACTTATGTCATGGGATTCACAGAGATCGTGTTTTTAATGTTTCTGATCGTATTCATCTTTCCACAGCCCCCTAACCACGAGAAATCCTTCCTGCTCTTCATCAAAACAGTTCATAATAACCAGGTAATCAGTTGTCACCTTTTGGTTATGTCAAATTGCCGAAACCCTAATTAGGGTGCTTAAAAATTCGTTTTTCTGTATTGACTAGCTTTTGTTGTTTCATCTACAGCCACCATATGTGTATTTTATCTCTAATCTGAAATCTAATAAGGTATAAGTCAATTCATATTCTTTTCTTTGAAATCTGTCTCAATTGGATATTAACGTTGAGTTTGTTTTCGAGTTGTTATTCTACTCTAGGCGAAACTGAGATTGGGAAATCGTTACACTAAATTCAGCCCCTAAACAGCTCGTGACCTTCATATTCAGGTCTGGTTATTGCTTGAATTGTTGTCTTTGTCGTGCGAGAAGATCGGTTCTATTGTATGTATGCATATGTTGTAATTCCTTATTGTAAATCTTATTCCGTTTGAAAAGTTGTTGCTGTTTTTAGCTCTTTTGTTTAATAAATATCTCTCGGGTCTTTTCGAATTAGCTTCTGTAATCTAAACATAAAATGTAGCCCTTCCTTTGTAGTTTCCAAATATATAAGATACATCATCTAATTATTTTCCTAACTCCCAAAAACTGAAATCTAGCGAACGTATGTAAAACTTGCTGAAATGATTTATGACCTGTCTTTATCTAGCCGTATCTCTAAATCTACCTGGAATTTGAATCAGTTGTCTCAATATTAAATATAGTCCTCTGAATCTAGTTTTTGGATATATAAGATTCGTTTCCCAGTTCTTTGTGTATCTCTCTGAAATTGTATTTTAGTGAGTGGTGGTCTGAAATGTTGTAAGCTTGTTTATTACGTTTAAAATTGTGAATTTGTGTAACCACTTAGCAAACTAAATTGTATTGTAAAATGGATTATTATTGTTTATATTCAGGTCTTAAGCTTATATAAATTGGTCAATCATGTTTGAGTGTTTATTTAGTAATCTAAAAACGTTTTATAAAACAATCTATTAAAGTATAACGTTTTGGACAGATTCGGTAGTCAGTTTTGCTTGAGTCATATCTTATTCATTTCTAACTCAAATTAAACAATTCCAAATCCCTCAATGTAGCTCTCTGAGTCTAGTTTTCAAAAATGTAAGACTCGTAGTTTAGTTCCTCGTCAAACTCCTTCAAACTGACTTGTAGCGAATGTGTGTCTGATCGGTGTTTATGTTTCATTTTCTATATCCGATTTTGTGTCCACTTGTTGAATGACTTAAAAGGTTTAAAATGAATATTACAAATAATGAAGTTCTTACTTATATATCAAAGTTATGATCTGGAGTTGATGGGTATTTTACGCAATCGTTTGGTATTCATAAACCTTCATACGGGTCAAATTGTAACAGCTACTGTTTGAAATCAGATTCGTTGTTCTGTGTTCGAGAGGCTATAAGTTGCTTTCTGTTCTGAATTTGTAGTAGACATTTAAATCTAAGTTGTAGCCCTCTGATTTCTCGTTCCATCCATGTAAGATTCGTTGTCTAATTCTGATCTGAACTCGAGTTACGATACTTTTACTGAACGTGTGTACTTGCTGAACTTTCGACTTTCGTGTCTAAACTTAACATTTAATCTCTCGTAACCAAGTTGGATGAATTGGTAAATTCTATACATTAAAACCTACATTATATGGGATTAATTACCTTGAAAATTTTATTGATCTACGATTCCTTACTTACACTCTTTTAGGGGAGCTCATATCTAGTCGGGAACTTAGCTTGTGACCTACCGCTTTATATACACATATTCACACACCACGAGTAGTGTCACTTACTTACTTTGCTATCGAGGTGAGTTCATCGCCCCATATTTACTGCTTTCTTATTTTAAACTAAACGGGGGGAAGTAAAACTCAACTAAACGATTTATGAGAAAACGAATACCATTTTTAAACTTACCATAAATAGATATTTCTATTTATGGAAACATAAATAGATATTTCTATTTATGGAAACATACTATTTTTGGAAACTTTCTATTTTGGGAAATTTACTACTTTCGATACACTTACTATAAATAGAACTTCCTATTTATAGAAACTTACTACTTTTAGAAACTTACTATTTTCGGAAACTTAGTACGAACTGGATTTCATAAAACGTGTAACAAAACCTAATGCATTTTCAAAACTTACGAGATACGAGTATATTTGGATTCGTGGTACTTACACACTACTTAGCTAACTTAGTACTGCCGAGGCGTACTAAGGGTAGCGTTCGGACCTGACACAGCCGATGCGTGTCATACTGACTTGACGCTGCCGAGGCGCGTCAAGGACAGTGTTCAGATTCGATATTGCCGACGGGCGTATCACTTACAGGGCACTGCCGAGGCGTGTCACTGTGTTCGTTACGTATGGTTACTATTTTACTACTTATGCATTAGTTACACGCTTTCTTATACTATGTTGTGCTTGAGATTGAAAAACTGTTTACTTACATTTTCTTACTTACTACTCGATGAACTCGCTCAACCTTTGTGTTGACTTTTTAGTTTTACTTTCAGGTATTGATCAGGCATAGGATCTAGCTGGACTGGACTCCTAGAGACTAAGAGTTATTTTATGGGCTTGTATTCATATTTATACTAGACTTTATTTCGGGCTTGCATGCCTAAGTACATTATTTCATTTTCGAATTTATTTGGATGTTATTTCATTGTAGTGATTGACGTAATTGTGTACCAAGGGGTTTTACCTTGTACATGGCGACGTCATGACATGCGAATTTTATTTATTTCATATAGATTATTTCTTTATTTACTAATGTGTTATGACGATCGCCAATCAGTTGCACCCTGCGTTCCGCCACTGGCGGGGTGTGACAGATTGGTATCAGAGCACATGGTTATAGAGAACTAGGTGGTTTGGCCTAGACTATAACTAGGTGTCCTTCATATAGATTCTTTTAGGATCTTTTTCATTGATTTCATTACGTCTCACTACTTGTACGCGACGACTCATTCGCCTAAGGAAGACGACGACCAATATCAGCTATCGACATGAGAATTTTCTTCGTTTTGATTTATACTTTAAATTTGGATTTATTGATTTCATTTACTACTATTACTTCGATTTGATTTCCTTCTATTTCAATCCTTAGTTTGTATATGTTAATATTATGATAATGAACATGGGGATGCGGACATGTATATGAGGCGAGGTGTATATAATTATGGGTGGCCAACGTAATATATCCATAGCGGGTCATATATATGTTTACATGACCATGTTTGTAGTCGTAATACAAAACATACCTAAGTTCTTATGGTTGAGTTATTGATCATATCCATTTCTTAAAATTCACGTTTCGTTTATATTACCGTATGATTATTTGGCCACCTACACGGATCATTCATGAGCTTGCATGACTCTGTCCTCAGATGGTAGTTCCGAAGTCGCGACGTATCGAGCGTTTCATCTAGTTTTGCACCCCGAAGTTCGTCATTCGTGAGGAGTATTGGACCTTCCACCATTCAGAGTGCTATTCAGCGGCGGGCAGGAGCTATCACCGATGAAGTGGTTCGAGACGGTGTATGTCGGACGGGAAGAGGACAAATCGCAGTGACGAGGAACAGGGAAAGTCCAAGGAAGTTAAACGAGATTCAGGTCAATCTAGCAGCAGTTCGAAATATGGGTATACACGTACACTTCCTCTATGTCAGAACTGTAATCATCACCATGAGGAGCACATGATATGCAGTTGTTCGCTATGCCGTAGGAGAGGCCACTTGGCCAAGGATTTGCCGTTTCAGGTCTGTTGCTGCCGTACCAGTTGCGGAGGTACCGGTCATTTTCTTCGAGATTGTCGTCACAAGAAGGGAACTGTTGATCACGCTAACCCACCCCAGAGCGCTCCAGGAAACCAGGAAATCAGGGTGGTTCAAAACACTCGAACTCGTATTAGAGCATATGTACTGAGAGCTGCGGAGGAGCAGCACAATCCGAATGCCGATGTTGATACTTTTCTTACGCAATTCTCTGATATTACCTGAAACGCGTACCAATACCTTACTTTCTGATTATGAGCCTTACCTTTCGATGATCTGGTTCGTGACGGTACTTTCTATTTCGGGAAGAAATTCTTTTAAGTGGGGTATACTGTGACAACCGTCACTTTCTCCGTCCTTAGTTAGTCTAGTATGCCTGTAAATCATTACCGCATTTTACTGAAAAATTTAAAACTTGATTATTATTACTGTTACGAGATTAAAAGCTATGTTTTCTGATACAAGATGACTTCAATGATATGTGTGTATACTTTTTGTGATGCTTTCGTTAGTTAGGTGCACAGTAGATAGTCCTACTAGAAGAGCTCCTAGATGACTTAGCGGGAAATTTATGTTCTCGTACTAATAATGGATTTGGATATACCTAAGATTATATATCGTTAAATTCTTATTTATCGCTAGGTCTAGTTCACGTTTATCACTTTACTGTCTACGTCTCGTTGGACATTTGTTTTTCTCTCGTTTTCATTCACCGAGTTAAAGTGGGTTTTGATTTTATTTGACTATAGGATCGGGTTTGGCTTAGTCTTAAAAACTTACTAGACCAAGCCCACCAAAGTTTAACCTTTAATTTATCCCTAATTATAGTTATGTAAATACTTTAAACCCTAATCTCTTTTCTTTCTTTTTTTTTTTTTCTTG
>CAJVGC010000265.1:0-26906 GCA_910822075.1 Senecio squalidus
ATTAAAATGACTGATCAAATAGTACACGCAAGATTAAGATTCGAGAGATGGAATAGTAATGATTGTAACAAGTATAAGATTCACAAGATAGATAACAGTAGATAATAATAAATGGAACTTCATTCATTAATTAAAAGAGTCGAGTACAAGGTTCGAATAGAAAGTACAATACGATACATAGAGAATGATAGATACTAGCCTAATCGTATACAACGGAAAATTTACGACTAGCTAGAGGTATGAAAGACGGATATCCTTAGTGACTTCGGTCAAAGATCATCAAAGCGACGATGGCTATTATCAGCGCTCCCATGGCCCAGATGACGTAGATAAGGGTTTGTACAGTCCGGGCGGTGGTTTGGGCCGTCGAGATGATCCGGATTGCCTGTTCTGCCAGTTTGTGGGTTTCGTCAGAGGCTTCGAATAGGTGAAGGGCCTGCTGCTGGGTTTCGCCTGCAATCCTCTGAACCTCGTGAAACATGGTGCGGAAAGCCTCGGGTGGGGGTACTCCGGATGAAGGTGGTCCGGCCCCTCGGACACGACGCGTGTCCTCTAGGAACTGGCGTTCCCATGGGTAGACTTCCATAACGGGAGGGTGTCCGACTGGGTTGTACGGGTCCACGGATGGCTGACGAGGTGCGGGTTGGAACGATCCTGGATGCCTAAAAGGTGTCGCATTAGGTGTCGCGCGAGAGGGTGGTAACACCGTTCTCGGGCTAGACCCGTTGCTGCTGCTAATAGTCGTGGAGGTATCTTCGGTTGGTAGAGAAGATTGAGACATGACGGATCTGAGACGTAGAAAGTTTCGTGAGTACTAGAGAACACAAAGAAATGATAAAGGAAAAGTGTAATGAATGCATGTACGGGTCAGTCGCGTGAGAATCGGGAAAAGACAGTGCCGGGAATTTTGACTCAAAACCGTTAACATTAGTAATTACGTTTCGTCTTTGCATAATCATTTTGAACTAAGCAGGGGTGATCAGGCCATGCGTAGTTAAATTATAAGCATGCAAACCACGAAATTAATTTTCTAAAGTTTATACCCATAACGATTTTCCGAAAAGTCTTGGTTATAGTTTGGTTTCGAAAATTTTTGAAAAATTTTTAAAACCGTTTTTCTCTATAACCTGTGCTCTGATACCAAGTCTGTCACACCCCGCTAAAGCGGAAACACGGAAGTGTGAAGAGCTGGAAAATCATGTCACAGGTCATACAAAACATAACGGTAAAAGAGTCATTCATTCAAAATAAAAAGTGTTTAAATCCTATCGAACAATCGAAAGACAAATAGTTTAGTACATCGACACATGATTAAAATGTTTCATAAAATATTTCCCAAAACAACTGGCCAAGTCTTTTCCCAACAACGTCCTCACACGACCGCTTTGACCCGTCCACGCCATGCATCATGAGCTTACACTAATTTCCTGAAACATAAGATAAAGTGTCAACTACGAAAACGCAGTGAGTGAGTTACAGTTTGAATGGTTGGCATAAAAGTATAAAGTAAAGTTTTCCCATAAAGGAGATTAGCGGAGAAAAGTCGCTTAAAGAGTTTATATACTTGTAAAGTTTAAGTAACGGGCGAATTGTGCCCTAACTTGTAAAGACTAAATAGAATCAAATTAGTCATATAGTAAAAGCGGATAACAATCGCTAAAAATTTATAAGTTTATGCGTAAGTAACTAAATAGATTTCTTGTATCAACCACTTGGCATCTATAACTAAGTGTTCACACTAATCCGATTATCAACCGAGCGGCCCCAACTTCCCGCCTCTCAAACGGAAAGTTAAAAGAGAGAAATTCAGCAATATGTACTTAGACTGCCATCTAAGCAAGGAACGGTTATTTCCTAAGTATCGATACCCATAATTACTATACGGCTTAAGTAGTTAATAGTGTGTAAGAGAGAAACTAAAACATAAGTGGGCACTATGAAATTTTATTATAAAAGAGAGAGAATCACATCACTTAGAAACGTGTCATAGTTCCATCAAGGGTCGGTTACGCATACAAGTATCAATAAATAGTTGAATTAAAGAGATGAAACAATAGTATAAATAGAGAAAGAATGTTTTACGCATAAGAGATTAAGTAGACGTTTCAGTGTCAAAGTTTTGATAAAGTCAAAGTCAAAGTTTAATAAGTCAAAGTTTAATAAATCAAAGTTTAAGTATTGCAAGTTGTTTTATAAAGCATAAATTGCAATTAATCTTATGTTTCCCCCAAATTCATGTAAAACATATAAAACAAGGGGTTGTAACTCACGGATTGCGAAGAGATCGGAAACTTGGAAATTCGGTCGAAATGTGTAAGCCGGGAATCACGGATTGCCTAATAATACCAAGGTAGTTTAATGAGTTGTTATATTATTAGGTTCTTATATAATAATATAGGTAAAATGTCATTAAAGTGTAAGTGTCAAATTCAAGTATCGTCAAAATGGTCCAAAAGGTAATTGTCACGATTGTGTCCGAAAGTTTGATTTAACGTTTTAGGTTATTATATCTTAAGTGCTTTTGCTCGCTGAAGTGATTTACAATTTCTGAGGAAATTTGGGCAGCGCTTCCGCGCCCAAATTTCACATCCAAAAATTATAAACCAATTCCGCTCACAAATCACCTAAAATACAATAATACATATATTATAGCTTATTAATAGTCCAAATAGTCCACACAAGTCACTTTTATTATAGATTTTGTTTATCTCAGTCCCCTCATGATTTTGGTAAAAGTCCAGAACGTATACACAACTTTTATTCGGATAAAACGACGATTTTCGGGAGGACAGCAGCCCGGTGCTGCGCACCTGGGCACAGGTGCGGCGCACCTGGCTGCTGTCACAATCCCGTTTTGTGTTTTCCTTGCTAAAAACGTTTTGTGACTTATAGATTTCAACATGCAACCAGTATATACCATATAAAATAAAGTTTTATCAGTTTCTAAACAACTTTAAACCACAAAAATGTAGATCTAATTACTTTTTAGTTAAAAATCGTTTTTGTGAGAAAAGTGACATAAAACTTTCATAAAACTTTCTTTGTTGTTTAGATTGAACATGCAATTAGTAAATATCATTTAAAACAACATTTTAACAGTTTCACAATTGTTTTTATCCACAGATTCGTGGATCTAAAGAGTATTTCGGTTAAAAACGTTTTTGACCGTAAAAAGTCATAGATTTATGAAAAATCGTATTTTTAACCGTTAGATCTTACATGCAATTTGATATTAGTGTAAGAATAGTAAAAGTATAGAGATCTACCGAAGGAAAAGTTTAGATGAAGAGTTTTGGCCGGATTCTTGCTCCAAAAATCTTTACACCCGTGGTCCTTTTTGATAAAAACGATACCCTTTGCTTTCCTTGATGATCCAAAACGTTTTTAATGGATGGAAATGGTGTTTATATGGCTGGAAAGTTTCTGGAGTGAAGGTTTGTTAGAGAGAAAATGGAGAGAAAATGTATGTGTGTGTGTTTTTGTTTTGATTAAAATGAAAAGTAAAATGAAAAGAAAAGATAATTGGAGTATGGGGGGTCACAAACCTGGTCTTGGGACAGGTAATGGCAGTAAAGGTCGATTTTTGATTGGCCAAATGGGGTGGTGGGAGTGTAAAACGAGAAAGGGACCAAACTTGTAATATTTTTGAAATCCAGGCAAGAGGTGCGGCGCACCACCTCACTGGGTGCGGCGCACCGGGCCATTTTTGGTCACTTTGAGATTTTCGTTTTTGCGTTATTGCTTCGTTGTACCTTTTTGTTAATTATAAGTTGTCGGTTATGATAAGTTATGAACTTAGGAAAGTTCAATAGGTATTTTCTTGGTATTAGGACTTATAATTTTGATTCCGGAAGTTATTTCGACACTAGTTCCGATAAAGTATAGATTCAAAAGTTACGAACCAAAATAGAGTGAACGAGACAAAGAAGTAACTAACGTTTCGAATTGATATCACAACAGAATAAGTACCTGGATTTTGACGGTTGTCACAAATATCACACACCTAAACGTAATTCTAACTCGTACGGGATGTAATCTAGGTTTTACAATAAAATAAGAGTTTTATTGGGTATAAATTTTTTTTAATAGTTGATATAGGTAATTTTAAAGTTTATTAGGGTAGTGTGGAAGTTTGGATTAGAAACGGAATTGTACGGTACGGTGTTGTAAAAGTAGTGTTTGAAAGTACCTATGGGTTTTTAAAATTTGGGTTTTGATTTTAAAATGGTATATTTGATTTGATTGAGTTTTTTATGGATTAAATGGCTTCAAATACTATTCTTAATACATTCTTAATGCTATTGTAACGTAGGGGATTATTTGTGACAACCGTCCAAATTTCAGGTGATTCTCAATTACTAACTCGGTTCGAAACTTTAGTTCTCTTTCATCGTGTTCATAATGTTCGGGTTCATTCTATTGTACTTTTAAATTGTCGGAACAAATGTCGGAATCAAAATATAAATCCTAACACCAAATAATCAATACAAGAACTTGACTAAGTTCACAACGGTAACCAAAAAGATTCTAGTCCTTAACTAATTATAACGGAAAACTTAAAACGTCAAAAGCTGGATTTTTCAATTCAGCCGGCGGCTGAAACCAGCCGACGGCTGATTATAGCCAGCCGACGGCCGAAACCTGCTGCCCAGCTGGCTGATGACTCATTTCTGCATGCGTTTTGATTAGACCAACGATTTTTGGCTCGGGACTGGGCAACCATAACTGCCATTTGTGAACCCCTAGGCCAGAAAACAACATCACTTTACATTTGCATTCATTTTGTTTGAATCAAAACACAAAACACACACATACTCTCTCTATTTTCTCTCAAGAACACATAACCAAAACAGAAACTAAACATCATTTTCAGTCCATTTTCGTCCATAAAAATCAACCATCTAATCCATACAAATCGTTCTAGGAGTAAAGGGTGATAAAGGAAAAGGTTTAAATCGGGTTTCCAAGTCGTTTTGAAGCTAAAACTCATCCAAGCCATCACTTTACTTTCTCCTTCGGTAAAACACTTTCTTTTTACTATTTTTATTCATATCTTGGCTTGCATGTATGATCTAACACATAAAAACAAGTTTTTATAAAGTTTTATAACCATTTCATTACAAAAACGGGTTTAAACAAAAAGGTGACTTAGATCTATATATTTGTGGCTAAAAATCCAAAAGAAACTGATATTTGAGCATATATATAAGTAATCTTGATGAATATTCAGTTGCATGTCGAAATCTAGCTCAAAAACGCTTAAAAACGCAAAAATGGCAAAACTGTAAATCTGTCTCGGCAATTCAGCCGCGGGCTGAAATAATTCAGCCGCCGGCTGAATTTAGCCGCCGGCTGAAATAATTCAGCCGCCGCCAGAATGGTCCTGTTCACTGTTTTGTCGTTTTAAAGGTCGTAAACGTGTTTTTAAGCTGAAATAAATTATCACAGATTATATACATGTTAATAAGCTACTGTTTTGACATATTATATTGTTGGAAAAGCTTTTTGGATTTGAAACGTATGTATTTTAAACGTTGTATTGAGCATTTTAAAGCGGGAAAGTGTTTTGAAAATGGACATAATTTTTATGACGCGGAAGCGCTGCCCAATTTTCACCGTAAATAACATTTCAAATTCAGAAACTTAATAACTTCGAGACTTACACACATTAACTTGGAACTTTGACACTTTTGGTACGTAATTGGACATTTCGGACTATAAAACGTACATGAACATACAAACCTTATAAACTTTCCGTAATAAACTTTTTTTTTTGGACAGAATCTAAGTATTATAAATTGAGACTTAAAAATGTTAAATTGAAACTTAACCTAACTCAATTAAAACTTATACAACTTTCCGGTGTTCTAGGTCATTTGTGATTCCCGACGCGTTCCGCTCTCTTTGTGCTAGTTCATATCTCGTACCTTCGCAAACCGTGAGTTACATCCCCACTTATTTACTGTTTTCAATTATCTTTTGGGGGAAATAAGAGATCTAAATGTACTTTTATGAACTCTATTGAACAAACTTATGCTTAACTAGTTTTATGGCCGTTTGGCCTTTGATAAACTAATGGTTCGCCACCTTTATTCGGCTCTTGATTCAAACTATGTTAAACTCATTTAATGCCATTCTCGGCACTCACATGTACTTTGATTGATCGTATAACTACCATGACTCTTGAGGAATATAGCTACTCTAAGTGACTACTACTAGTTTTAAAATAACATCAGTGCCTAATTTTTTCACCACACACTATTAGCTTTGTTAAGCCGTTTAGTAATTATGGGTATCGATACTTAGGAAATGACCGTTCCTTACTTAAGTGGCGACTTAAGTACATATTACTCGATCAGAAATGACTCCCCGTAGTAGTCGGGGTAAGAGGCATCACGGTTGGTTAATCGGTTTAGTGTGAACACTTAAGTTATTATGCCAAGTAGTCGTTATACATGTAATCAATCATAGTTTACCTTTATGCGCGTATAGAGTTATACGACTTCCGCATCTATCTTTCAAACATTCGAACTATTCTTTAAGTAATGAATCTACTTTAGAAACTTGTAAGTATTGATATACTTAGCTCAACCTTTTTAGTCGAGGACTAGAAAACTGTAACTCACTCACTACTTTATTGTAGTTGACACTTTATCTCTTGTTTCAGGAAATCAAGTGTAAGTCACGGAATGCATTACTTGGATGGGTCATGATACGTCACGTGAAGTCATGAATCGGGAGAAGACCTGTTTTGGACATGTTTATTTGGGAATTTTATCAAACAATTTATTATGTTATGTCGTGATGTACTTTTCAATACTTGGTTATCTTTAAATTGTAAACTCTTATTTATCGTTAAATGACTTGAAACCGTATGTTTTATTATAACTCGTGTAATGATATCTTTGCTCTTCACACTTCCGTGTTTCCGCTTTAGCGGGGTGTGACAGACTTGGTATCAGAGCACTGGTTATAGCGAAAACGGTTTTGAGAATTTTTCAAAAATTTTTGAAACCAAACTATAACCAAGGCTTTTCAGAAAAATCATTTCACGAGCTTTCAAACTTTAGTAGATTAATTCCGCAATCGCATGGTTTGCTTTTAACTAGGCGTAACTTGATCAACTATGCCTAGTTCAAAATAAATTCTGCGAGAACGGAAAGTAATTGCTATTGTCAAACGGTTTTCGAGTCGAAAAATTCCCGGTCTTATTCCTTCCCGATTCTCACGTGACTGACCCATACATGCATTCTCGTTTACATTTTTCCTTAATTCCTGTACTCACGTAACATATTATTCGCAGATCCGACATGTCTCAGTCGTCCCGTTCACGATCTCAGTCACGACCCCTCCCGCGAGCCGTATCCCCATCGAACGAGCTTTCCGAGGGCCACACGGCGTCCGATAGTCAGCGTCATCAGACGACTGACCCGACAGAGGATACGCCAACGACGATCAGTAGCAGTCACGGATCCAGCCCGAGATATGTGCTTCCACCCCCTCCACCAGCGCCTGTCACCGAACCACCGCAGCCCCAAGGGCTTCGCGCTAGGTTGACCGCGCGCCAGCAGCCGAGCCTGTTTCGACCCGCACCTCCTCAGTCATTTGTGGAACCCTACGACCCCGCCCTGCGCACTCCAGTAATGGAACGCTATGCGTGGGAACGTCAGTTCCTTGAGGAGCGGCGACGTGCTCAGGAGGCCGGAATCTCCCGACCTATGCTGCCACCTACTCTCCAGCCACCCCCACCGGCCGCATTCTTGCACCTGCACCGCGAGGTTCGGGAACTCGCTGAGGAGAACCAGCAACAGGACTCCTCATCAGCGAAGTCACTGATGCGGCGCACCACTTGTCTGAGTAGGCGATGCGAATCATCGCATCGACTCGAGCCACGGCACGTACTGTGCAGCAACTCGTAGGGGCGTGCCTGGTAATGGGAACCTTGATCGCGGTCATGATGGCCAAGATGTTCCTAGAGAGGCGTCATTAGTCATATTCTTCCTTTTGCATTGTACTGTAGGCCGAGTTGTTTCAATGTACACAGCTTCGAGCCATTTCCACCTATTTCCTTATTGTATTGTATTGTACTCCTTTTCTTTTATGAACCTTGTACCCAACTTAATTATTATTAATGAATGAAGCTCTATCCTTTTACCTATTACTATTACTGTCGCATGAACCTTGTTCTAGGGTTGTTTGGTTACTCTTGCGTGTGAATCTTGTCATGTGAATCTCTTGAATCTTTGTCGTGCGTGTACTATCTGTTCCGTTATTTTACTCTTGCGTGATTGTCACCCTTGTTCATTGGATTACCTACTCATCGTATCTTATTTGTGCGTCTAAACTAGTTTCTTTTCTCCAATGTAGAATTATGTCTCTCGACAGAAGCGACGCTGACCGAATAGCCGAACAGGTCGCTGCTCAGCTGAACGCAGCGATGCCCGACTTGATTGCTCAGGTAATCGCCGGGATCAACGACGGAATCTTCGGGGGTGAGAACCCCAACATCATTCACTCGGAGAACAATCAAGACCATAACCTCCCTCCCTTCCTAGCCACACTAAAGCAAGAGGGAGGTGAAGGCTCCCGAAGCAATAACCCCCTTTCTGCTCCAGCCTCCGTCACACGAAGGAAGAGTAAGAAACGCAAGTCTAATTACCAACCAATAAGGAACAACCGCAACAAGAAACCCGCTACCAGACCCCGAGGTTACGCTGGACCACAACCCAAGTGCGACAAATGCAACTTCCACCATAATGGAAATTGCCCGACGTGCCTCAAGTGCTGGAAGGTGGGGCACTTCTCCAAATACTGCTCGGAGAAATCAAACAGACAAGGCAAGAAGCCGGTGTGCTTCGAATGTAGAAGCAACGAACACCGCCGTAATACTTGTCCCATACTGCAGACAACCAGAACCTTTAGGGCTCTCACCATAACTGCCAAGGAGGCAAGGCAGGATTCGGATCCCACAGGTAAACTCTTCCGTAAACAACCCAACCGTCAGGATACTGTTCAATTCAGGAACTTAAAACAAAGCTTTGTATCCTTAAAAATTTAGACCCCCCGTTGACTTAGGATCTGAGGTTCTTAAGGATAACTTCATCATGGAGAACGCTAACGACCAGGAGTTCGAAGCTAAAGATAAAATCCTAGAATGTTCCATAAGCCTATCTGATAAAACCTTCCCCATTGATCTATTTCCGATCGAGCTGAAAGGCTTTGACGTAATCGTCGGAACGGACTGGCTCTCCCGTTTCGAGCCAAGATCGTCTGTTTCGACAAATTTGTCCGCATTCCTCTCTCTGACTCCGAAACTCTAATTGTTCAAGAGGACAAACCCGACGACGACTTCGTATAGTGTCGTCCATCAAAATGCGCAAGTACCTCGAGAAGAACCTCGACGCATTCTTCGCACACGTTGTCAAACGTAAACCCAAGGAAATCCGTATACAAGATACCCCAGTAGTCAAGGACCATCCAGAAGTCTTTCCTAAGGATCTACCCGGGCTACCTCCTCACCGACAAGTGGAATTCCCTAGTTCCTGGCGCAGCACCGGTTGCCAAGACGCCATACCGTCTAGCACCCCCAGAAATGCAAGAGCTATCTAAGCAGCTACAGGAACTCTCAGATCACGGTCTCATTCGTCCGAGCTCGTCCCCCCAGGGGAGCCCCAATCCTCTTTATCTAAAGGAAAGACGAATCCTTCCGTATGTGTATCGAGAATCATGAACCTAACAAGCTGACCGTCAAGAACCGATAACCACCCCCGAGGATCGACGACCTATTCGAACAGTTGCAGGATGCATCTCACTTCTCAAGGGTCGACCTCCGCCCAGGTTATCATCAGGTTCGTGTCAGTGAGACCGACATCCCTAAACCGCATTCCAAACTCGTTACGGTCATTACGAATTCCTTGTCATACCATTTGGCCTGACCAACGCACCGGCACTGTTCATGGACCTAATGAGCAGAGTGTGTAGGCCATAACTAGACAAGTTCGTAACCGTATTCATAGACGACATTCTCATCTACTCAAGGAATAATCAAGACCACGTGAAACACCTGGAACTCATTCTAGGACTCCTTAGGGAATCAGGAGTGGCACGTGGAACTCCCGAGATGTAAATTCTGACTCCGGGAAGTACATTACCTTAGTCAAGCGATCGATTAGGAGGGAATTCACGTAGACCCAGCCAAAATCAAGCGATTGAGAGATAGCAAACCCCAACGACTCCTACGGAAACCCGACAATTCTTAGGATTGGCGGGCTATTACCGGAGATTCATTAAAAATTTCTCGAAAATCGCTAAGCCTCTGACCGAACTCACCCAAAAGGATGAGGACTTCACCTGGGGAGAACAACAGGATGAATCCTTCCAGAAGCTGAAGTATGAACTGTGCCACGCACCGATTCTGTCCCTACCGGAGGGTACGGACAATTTTGTAGTGTTTTGCGATGCGTCTCATCAAGGACTTGGGTGTGTCCTCATGCAAAAGGAAAAGGTCATCGCATACGCATCGAGGCAGTTGAAGGTTCACGAACAGAATTATACAACACACGACTTAGAGCTGGGAGCTGTCGTGTTTGCACTAAAAAAATTTGGAGGCATTACTTGCACGGCACTAAGTGCACGGTGTTCACAGATCACAAAAGCCTTCAACATATTCTTGAACAGAAAATGCTCAACATGAGGCAGCGGAGATGGATCGAGCTTCTAAGCGACTACGATTACGAGATCAAATACCACCCGGGTAAGGCAAACGTAGTAGCTGACGCCCTGAGTCGTAAGGAAAGGGCTAAACCATCTCGAGTTAGAGCATTGGGAATCCAAATTCAAACTAACCTCCAATCACAAATTTCTAAAGCTCAGCAGGAAGCATTGAAACCTGAGAACCTTAAGGGCGAAACCCTGCACAATCACGAAAAGGAATTTGAGCTTAAACCGGACGGAATCCATTACTTCAAGAACCGAGCATGGATTCCTAGAGCTGAAGACCTTCGCAAGCTCATCTTGGACGAAGGCCACCGATCCCGATATTCTCCGACAAACTGTATAAGGATCTACGAGAATACTATTGGTGGCCGGGCATGAAGAAGGACATAGCTTTGTATGTGGCTAAGTGTCTTACTTGCTCGAAGGTCAAGGCAGAATATCAGAAACCATCTGGGCTACTGCAACAGCCGGAGATCCCCATGTGGAAGTGGGAGCAGATCTCCATGGACTTCATTACTAAATTGCCTCGTACGGCAAGGGGGAATGACACAATCTGGGTGATTGTGGATCGATTGACTAAGTCCGCACACTTCCTGCCGGTAAAGGAAAACCACTCAATGGAGAAGTTCGCACAGACTTACATTAACGAGATTGTCTCTCGTCATGGAACGCCCCTCTCCATTATCTCTGATAGGGATAGTCGATTCACGTCCCGGTTTTGGAATGCTCTTCAAAAATCGCTCGGGACGCGACTAGACCTCAGCACTGCTTACCACCCTCAGACCGATGGTCAGAGTGAAAGGACGATTCAGACACTTGAGGACATGCATGTGTAGTTGACCTTCGGAGGAAGTTGGGACGCTCACTTGCCCTTAGTCGAGTTTTCCTATAACAAACAGCTACCATGCCAGCATCAAGTGTGCTCCATTCGAGGCCTTATACGGACGCAAGTGCCGGTCGCCGCTTGTTGGCTAGAAGCTGGCGATCGACAACTGACAAGGCTCGACATCGTCCAGGAAACCATCGACAAAATCACTACCATCCGAGAAAGATTGAAAACCTCTCGTACTCGGCAGAAGAGCTATGCCGATAACCGAAGGAAACCCCTAGAATTCCAAGTGGGAGATAGAGTACTCCTGAAAATATCGCCATGGAAAGGGTTAGTCCGTTTCGGGAAACGCGACAAGTTAAGCCCGAGGTACACAGGCCCCTTTGAGGTAATTGAGCGTATCGACCCAGTGGCGTATCGACTTCAACTTCCACCTGTTCTTTCCAATGTTCATAACGTGTTCCATGTCTCACACTTGAAAAAGTGCCTATCCGATGAGACCATCGTCATCCCACTCGACGAGGTCAAGATCGACAGCAAACTCAACTTCATCGAGGAACCGCTTGAGATTGTAGACCGAGAGGTCAAGCAACTCAGACAAAGCCGTGTTCCTATTGTCAAAGTTCGTTGGAACTCCCGACGTGGTCACGAATTCACATGGGAACGTGAAGACCAGATGCGTCAAAAGTATCCTCACTTGTTCAAAGATACTTCTACCTGATTGGGCAAGTCAAATTTCGGGACGAAATTTCTTTCAACCCGGGGATGATGTGACAACCGTCCAAATTTCAGGTGATTCTCAATTACTAACTCGGTTCGAAACTTTAGTTCTCTTTCATCGTGTTCATAATGTTCGGGTTCATTCTATTGTACTTTTAAATTGTCGGAACAAATGTCGGAATCAAAATATAAATCCTAACACCAAATAATCAATACAAGAACTTGACTAAGTTCACAACGGTAACCAAAAAGATTCTAGTCCTTAACTAATTATAACGGAAAACTTAAAACGTCAAAAGCTGGATTTTTCAATTCAGCCGGCGGCTGAATATATTCAGCCGGCGGCTGAAACCAGCCGACGGCTGATTATAGCCAGCCGACGGCTGAAACCTGCTGCCCAGCTGGCTGATGACTCATTTCTGCATGCGTTTTGATTAGACCAACGATTTTTGGCTCGGGACTGGGCAACCATAACTGCCATTTGTGAACCCCCTAGGCCAGAAAACAACATCACTTTACATTTGCATTCATTTTGTTTGAATCAAAACACAAAACACACACATACTCTCTCTATTTTCTCTCAAGAACACATAACCAAAACAGAAACTAAACATCATTTTCAGTCCATTTTCGTCCATAAAATCAACCATCTAATCCATACAAATCGTTCTAGGAGTAAAGGGTGATAAAGGAAAAGGTTTAAATCGGGTTTCCAAGTCGTTTTGAAGCTAAAACTCATCCAAGCCATCACTTTACTTTCTCCTTCGGTAAAACACTTTCTTTTTACTATTTTTATTCATATCTTGGCTTGCATGTATGATCTAACACATAAAAACAAGTTTTTATAAAGTTTTATAACCATTTCATTACAAAAACGGGTTTAAACAAAAAGGTGACTTAGATCTATATATTTGTGGCTAAAAATCCAAAAGAAACTGATATTTGAGCATATATATAAGTAATCTTGATGAATATTCAGTTGCATGTCGAAATCTAGCTCAAAAACGCTTAAAAACGCAAAAATGGCAAAACTGTAAATCTGTCTCGGCAATTCAGCCGCGGGCTGAAATAATTCAGCCGCCGGCTGAAATAATTCAGCCGCCGCCAGAATGGTCCTGTTCACTGTTTTGTCGTTTTAAAGGTCGTAAACGTGTTTTTAAGCTGAAATAAATTATCACAGATTATATACATGTTAATAAGCTACTGTTTTGACATATTATATTGTTGGAAAAGCTTTTTGGATTTGAAACGTATGTATTGTTGGTTTAAACGTTGTATTGAGCATTTTAAAAGTGTTTTGAAAATGGACATAATTTTTATGACGCGGAAGCGCTGCCCAATTTTCACCGTAAATAACATTTCAAATTCAGAAACTTAATAACTTCGAGACTTACACACATTAACTTGGAACTTTGACACTTTTGGTACGTAATTGGACATTTCGGACTATAAAACGTACATGAACATACAAACCTTATAAACTTTCCGTAATAAACTTTTTTTTTGGGACAGAATCTAAGTATTATAAATTGAGACTTAAAAATGTTAAATTGAAACTTAACCTAACTCAATTAAAACTTATACAACTTTCCGGTGTTCTAGGTCATTTGTGATTCCCGACGCGTTCCGCTCTCTTTGTGCTAGTTCATATCTCGTACCTTCGCAAACCGTGAGTTACATCCCCACTTATTTACTGTTTTCAATTATCTTTTGGGGGAAATAAGAGATCTAAATGTACTTTTATGAACTCTATTGAACATTTTTGACAAACTTATGCTTAACTAGTTTTATGGCCGTTTGGCCTTTGATAAACTAATGGTTCGCCACCTTTATTCGGCTCTTGATTCAAACTATGTTAAACTCATTTAATGCCATTCTCGGCACTCACATGTACTTTGATTGATCGTATAACTACCATGACTCTTGAGGAATATAGCTACTCTAAGTGACTAACTACTAGTTTTAAAATAACATCAGTGCCTAATTTTTCACCACACACTATTAGCTTTGTTAAGCCGTTTAGTAATTATGGGTATCGATACTTAGGAAATGACCGTTCCTTACTTAAGTGGCGACTTAAGTACATATTACTCGATCAGAAATGACTCCCCGTAGTAGTCGGGGTAAGAGGCATCACGGTTGGTTAATCGGTTTAGTGTGAACACTTAAGTTATTATGCCAAGTAGTCGTTATACATGTAATCAATCATAGTTTACCTTTATGCGCGTATAGAGTTATACGACTTCCGCATCTATCTTTCAAACAACTGTTTTGGTTCGAACTATTCTTTAAGTAAACTTGTAAGTATTGATATACTTAGCTCAACCTTTTTAGTCGAGGACTAGAAAACTGTAACTCACTCACTACTTTATTGTAGTTGACACTTTATCTCTTGTTTCAGGAAATCAAGTGTAAGTCACGGAATGCATTACTTGGATGGGTCATGATACGTCACGTGAAGTCATGAATCGGGAGAAGACCTGTTTTGGACATGTTTATTTGGGAATTTTATCAAACAATTTATTATGTTATGTCGTGATGTACTTTTCAATACTTGGTTATCTTTAAATTGTAAACTCTTATTTATCGTTAAATGACTTGAAACCGTATGTTTTTATTATAACTCGTGTAATGATATCTTTGCTCTTCACACTTCCGTGTTTCCGCTTTAGCGGGGTGTGACATTATTTGACATCAATATCACACACCTAAACGTAATTCTAACTCGTACGGGATGTAATCTAGGTTTTACAATAAAATAAGCGTTTTATAAGGTATAAATTGGTTTGAATAGTATAGGTAATTTTAAAGTTTATTAGGCTAGTGTGGAAGTTTGGATTAGAAACGGAATTGTACGGTACGGTGTTGTACAATTAGTGTTTGAAAGTACCTATGGGTTTTTAAAATTTGGGTTTTGATTTTAAAATGGTATATTTGATTTGATTGAGTTTTTATGGATTAAATGGCTTCAACTACTATTCTTAAGACATTCTTAATGCTATTGTAACGTAGGGGATTATTTGACATCAATATCACACACCTAAACGTAATTCTAACTCGTACGGGATGTAATCTAGGTTTTACAATAAAATAAGCGTTTTACTTGGTATAAATTGGTTTGAATAGTTGATATAGGTAATTTTAAAGTTTATTAGGGTAGTGTGGAAGTTTGGATTAGAAACGGAATTGTACGGTACGGTGTTGTACAATTAGTTTTTGAAAGTACCTATGGGTTTTTAAATTTGGGTTTTGATTTTAAAATGGTATATTTGATTTGATTTAGTTTTTTATGGAGCTTCAAATACTATTCTTAATACATTCTTAATGCTATTGTAACGTAGGGGATTATTTGACATCAGTATCACACACCTAAACGTAATTCTAACTCGTACGGGATGTAATCTAGGTTTTACAATAAAATAAGAGTTTTATTAGGTATAAATTGGTTTGAATAGTTGATATAGGTAATTTTAAAGTTTATTAGGGTAGTGTGGAAGTTTGGATTAGAAACGGAATTGTACGGTACGGTGTTGTACAATTAGTGTTTGAAAGTACCTATGGGTTTTTAAAATTTGGGTTTTGATTTTAAAATGGTATATTTGATTTGATTTAGTTTTATATGGATTAAATGGCTTCAAATACTATTCTTAATACATTCTTAATGCTATTGTAACGTAGGGGATTATTTGACATCAATATCACACACCTAAACGTAATTCTAACTCGTACGGGATGTAATCTAGGTTTTACAATAAAATAAGAGTTTTATTGGGTATAAATTGGTTTGAATAGTTATATAGGTAATTTTAAAGTTTATTAGGCTAGTGTGGAAGTTTGGATTAGAAACGGAATTGTACGGTACGGTGTTGTAAAATTAGTGTTTGAAAGTACCTATGGGTTGGCTTAAAATTAGTGTTTGAAATGGATTTGTGTGTTTTCTCTCTAGAATGGAGATTTTTTCTGGATTGATTCATACGGTTTAATTGTTCTTTCATTGTACCAATTCGTTTGTTATTGCTTTCTTCTTGTCTTGAATCGAATTCCGCTGCCCTTTCTTTTGAATCGACATACTTGCTGCATCCATTCTGCCGACGAACGTGATTAATCCTCTTGCTGCTGTTATCGTGGCTAGTTCATTGGATTAATCATTGTTTACTCGTTTGGATTGTTATAGTAGTCAGTTATTTCGGTCTCTTCAATTGTTTGTGGTGGTTTATTCAATTTCCGGTGAGGAGGTGGTTTAGGGTTTTCACCAGCGGATTAGGGTTTCTTGAAGCTGATTAGGGTTGTTGCTCATTCGTACGAATCCAGTTCTGTTCGTACGGTTCAAGTTACATTCGTGTATCTCCTCCGTACGTACGTACTTCTTCGTTCAGTGTTCTTTCATCCGTACGTAGGGTTCCATCCGTATACATACATATTCATCCGTACAACTTAGTCAACTTCATTCGTACGTTTAGAGTATTCTCATCCGTACGAACCATCATACATCCGTACGTATCATTTCCTGTTGATCCGTACGTATCACTAGTTGATCCGTACGTCTTGCTTTGCTCATCCGTAACTTACTCCCTTCATCCGTGCGCACGAGAGGCTAGATTATGGAAAGGGGTTTTCTTTCTAGTGGTGATAAGAAATCGAAACAAAGTGGGGTTTCAAACACCGTTAACAAAACTAATGATGCTAATGCTCCTCCGACTATGGATGGAATTGCAAAACGGTTAATGAACATGACTGGTAAGATTACTGTTTTAGATATTGAATCGATGGCCACTCCGAGTAGTGAGGGTGTTGCCAATGGGAATGGAGGTGTTTCAACTAGTGCTAGTGTTGCCCCACCGGTATGTGCTACTAATGGTGATATGCCAGGTACTACCAACTCATATGCGAGTTGCTTTGGCCCTAGTACCCCGAGTGTCAAGGTCCAATTCCGTACCCTGGTTAATGATGAAAAGCTTGACGCAGTGGATTGTGTCCTTCCGAGAGCCATAGCTGCCAAAATCAAATGTCGGTATGAGAATTCCATCGTGGGGTTTTTTGTTGGTAAAGATCCTTCTTTTCCAGTGGTTAAGCAGTATGTTTTGAACTCTTGGAGGAAATTTGGCTTTGAACGTATTACAAGGAATGGTGACGGTGTTTATCTTTTCAAATTTGCATCCACGGGTGGTATGGAGCAAGTGTTGGAGAAAGGTCCTTGGATGATTCGAAAATCACCTATTATTCTCAACAAGTGGTCTCCTAATGTGTCATTGACGAAAGGAGTCGTTACTAAGCTTCCTGTTTGGGTGAAACTGTACAATGTTCCTATTCTTGCCTACTCGGCTGATGGTCTGAGCTTGATTGCTACTCAAATTGGGAAACCTGTCATGCTGGATGCTTTTACTAGTTCTATGTGTGATGATTCGTGGGGTAGAATCAGTTTTGCCAGGGATTTGATTGAAATTGATGCGGCTGTGGCTTTAAAAAAGGAGGTTACTATGGCGATCCCTGTTGAGGATGGGGAAGGTTATCTAACGGAAACTATTCGAGTTGAGTATGAGTGGAAACCCCCTCATTGTGGTGATTGTCACTGTTTTGGTCATGATACTCACATGTGTCCTAAACGAGTTCCTAAGGAGATTGTTCCTACTTCAGTTAGGGATATCAGGGCTACTGACAGGGAAGAAACAGGTGATGGCTTTACGGAGGTTAAGAGCCGTAAAAAGAAGAAGGGCACTGATCCAAAGGCTTTTGTGGGCCTTAGGATGAATAAACCTAAGTCAACAATGATTTGGGAACAAAAGAAAGGTGGGAATACGCAATGGTGTTAACCCAAATGTGCCTATCGATAATCCGTTTGAGGGTTTAACAGTGGAGCATGCTATTTCTCAGCCTCAGGAGACTAATCCTGGTATTATTGGCGATAAGAACAAAGGAAATGTGCCGTCGGGTAGTTCGGGTCTTGTGGTTGATGCTGGGAGTACGGATAAAAAAGCTAGTACTCCTCCTGTTGTAAAAAAGAATTGGGATCACTGTCTCAATGCTTCTGATACTTCTGATGAGGAGGGTGGCTATTTGGGCGGGGGTCAATATCTTGAAGATGAAGATTATGGTTATGATGGCTATGATGGATATGAGGACCAAGTGGTTGATCTTCAGGGTGCTATGCAGGAATTTCGTGACTTCAGGCTTAGTAGGAGGAGTAGGAAGTGATAAATTTCGATGTAATCTTTAAGGGAGGCATGTCTCCCTTAAGGAGGTGTTTTGTTTGGTTTTTGTTTTGTTTCTGGTTGTTGCCCATGTTATGGGTTGAGATATAGGGCTTCTCCTATATCCTTTGTACTTCATTGCACTTTTTTGGTTATATAATTTACCGGGGTTTAATTCCCTTTTACCAAAAAAAAAAAAAAAAAAAAAGTACCTATGGGTTTTTAAAATTTGGGTTTTGATTTTAAAATGGTATATTTGATTTGATTGAGTTTTTATGGATTAAATGGCTTCAAATACTATTCTTAATACATTCTTAATGCTATTGTAACGTAGGGGATTATTTGACATCAGTATCACACACCTAAACGTAATTCTAACTCGTACGGGATGTAATCTAGGTTTTACAATAAAATAAGCGTTTTATAAGGTATAAATTGGTTTGAATAGTTGATATAGGTAATTTTAAAGTTTATTAGGCTAGTGTGGAAGTTTGGATTAGAAACGGAATTGTACGGTACGGTGTTGTACAATTAGTGTTTGAAAGTACCTATGGGTTTTTAAAATTTGGGTTTTGATTTTAAAATGGTATATTTGATTTGATTGAGTTTTTATGGATTAAATGGCTTCAAATACTATTCTTAATACATTCTTAATGCTATTGTAACGTAGGGGATTATTTGACATCAATATCACACACCTAAACGTAATTCTAACTCGTACGGGATGTAATCTAGGTTTTACAATAAAATAAGCGTTTTATTGGGTATAAATTGGTTTGAATAGTTGATATAGGTAATTTTAAAGTTTATTAGGGTAGTGTGGAAGTTTGGATTAGAAACGGAATTGTACGGTACGGTGTTGTAATCTTAGTGTTTGAAAGTACCTATGGGTTTTTAAAATTTGGGTTTTGATTTTAAAATGGTATATTTGATTTGATTGAGTTTTTATGGATTAAATGGCTTCAAATACTATTCTTAATACATTCTTAATGCTATTGTAACGTAGGGGATTATTTGACATCAGTATCACACACCTAAACGTAATTCTAACTCGTACGGGATGTAATCTAGGTTTTACAATAAAATAAGGGTTTTATAAGGTATAAATTGGTTTGAATAGTTGATATAGGTAATTTTAAAGTTTATTAGGGTAGTGTGGAAGTTTGGATTAGAAACGGAATTGTACGGTACGGTGTTGTACAATTAGTTTTTGAAAGTACCTATGGGTTTTTCAAATTTGGGTTTTGATTTTAAAATGGTATATTTGATTTGATTGAGTTTTTATGGATTAAATGGCTTCAAATACTATTCTTAATACATTCTTAATGCTATTGTAACGTAGGGGATTATTTGACATCAGTATCACACACCTAAACGTAATTCTAACTCGTACGGGATGTAATCTAGGTTTTACAATAAAATAAGCGTTTTATAAGGTATAAATTGGTTTGAATAGTTGATATAGGTAATTTTAAAGTTTATTAGGGTAGTGTGGAAGTTTGGATTAGAAACGGAATTGTACGGTACGGTGTTGTACAATTAGTTTTTGAAAGTACCTATGGGTTTTTAAAATTTGGGTTTTGATTTTAAAATGGTATATTTGATTTGATTTAGTTTTATATGGATTAAATGGCTTCAAATACTATTCTTAAGACATTCTTAATGCTATTGTAACGTAGGGGATTATTTGACATCAGTATCACACACCTAAACGTAATTCTAACTCGTACGGGATGTAATCTAGGTTTTACAATAAAATAAGCGTTTTATAGGTATAAATTGGTTTGAATAGTTGATATAGGTAATTTTAAAGTTTATTAGGGTAGTGTGGAAGTTTGGATTAGAAACGGAAATGTACGGTACGGTGTTGTACAATTAGTTTTTGAAAGTACCTATGGGTTTTTAAAATTTGGGTTTTGATTTTAAAATGGTATATTTGATTTGATTGAGTTTTTATGGATTAAATGGCTTCAAATACTATTCTTAATACATTCTTAATGCTATTGTAACGTAGGGGATTATTTGACATCATTATCACACACCTAAACGTAATTCTAACTCGTACGGGATGTAATCTAGGTTTTACAATAAAATAAGAGTTTTATTGGGTATAAATTGGTTTGAATAGTTGATATAGGTAATTTTAAAGTTTATTAGGGTAGTGTGGAAGTTTGGATTAGAAACGGAATTGTACGGTACGGTGTTGTACAATTAGTGTTTGAAAGTACCTATGGGTTTTTCAAATTTGGGTTTTGATTTTAAAATGGTATATTTGATTTGATTGAGTTTTTATGGATTAAATGGCTTCAAATACTATTCTTAATACATTCTTAATGCTATTGTAACGTAGGGGATTATTTGACATCAGTATCACACACCTAAACGTAATTCTAACTCGTACGGGATGTAATCTAGGTTTTACAATAAAATAAGAGTTTTATTGGGTATAAATTGGTTTGAATAGTTGATATAGGTAATTTTAAAGTTTATTAGGGTAGTGTGGAAGTTTGGATTAGAAACGGAATTGTACGGTACGGTGTTGTAAAATTAGTGTTTGAAAGTACCTATGGGTTTTTAAAATTTGGGTTTTGATTTTAAAATGGTATATTTGATTTGATTGAGTTTTTATGGATTAAATGGCTTCAAATACTATTCTTAATACATTCTTAATGCTATTGTAACGTAGGGGATTATTTGACATCAGTATCACACACCTAAACGTAATTCTAACTCGTACGGGATGTAATCTAGGTTTTACAATAAAATAAGCGTTTTATAGGGTATAAATTGGTTTGAATAGTTGATATAGGTAATTTTAAAGTTTATTAGGCTAGTGTGGAAGTTTGGATTAGAAACGGAATTGTACGGTACGGTGTTGTACAATTAGTGTTTGAAAGTACCTATGGGTTTTTAAAATTTGGGTTTTGATTTTAAAATGGTATATTTGATTTGATTGAGTTTTTATGGATTAAATGGCTTCAAATACTATTCTTAATACATTCTTAATGCTATTGTAACGTAGGGGATTATTTGACATCAATATCACACACCTAAACGTAATTCTAACTCGTACGGGATGTAATCTAGGTTTTACAATAAAATAAGCGTTTTATAAGGTATAAATTGGTTTGAATAGTTGATATAGGTAATTTTAAAGTTTATTAGGGTAGTGTGGAAGTTTGGATTAGAAACGGAATTGTACGGTACGGTGTTGTACAATTAGTTTTTGAAAGTACCTATGGGTTTTTCAAATTTGGGTTTTGATTTTAAAATGGTATATTTGATTTGATTGAGTTTTTATGGATTAAATGGCTTCAAATACTATTCTTAATACATTCTTAATGCTATTGTAACGTAGGGGATTATTTGACATCAGTATCACACACCTAAACGTAATTCTAACTCGTACGGGATGTAATCTAGGTTTTACAATAAAATAAGCGTTTTATAAGGTATAAATTGGTTTGAATAGTTGATATAGGTAATTTTAAAGTTTATTAGGGTAGTGTGGAAGTTTGGATTAGAAACGGAATTGTACGGTACGGTGTTGTACAATTAGTTTTTGAAAGTACCTATGGGTTTTTAAAATTTGGGTTTTGATTTTAAAATGGTATATTTGATTTGATTGAGTTTTTATGGATTAAATGGCTTCAAATACTATTCTTAAGACATTCTTAATGCTATTGTAACGTAGGGGATTATTTGACATCAGTATCACACACCTAAACGTAATTCTAACTCGTACGGGATGTAATCTAGGTTTTACAATAAAATAAGCGTTTTATTGGGTATAAATTGGTTTGAATAGTTGATATAGGTAATTTTAAAGTTTATTAGGGTAGTGTGGAAGTTTGGATTAGAAACGGAATTGTACGGTACGGTGTTGTACAATTAGTTTTTGAAAGTACCTATGGGTTTTTAAAATTTGGGTTTTGATTTTAAAATGGTATATTTGATTTGATTGAGTTTTTATGGATTAAATGGCTTCAAATACTATTCTTAATACATTCTTAATGCTATTGTAACGTAGGGGATTATTTGACATCAGTATCACACACCTAAACGTAATTCTAACTCGTACGGGATGTAATCTAGGTTTTACAATAAAATAAGAGTTTTATTGGGTATAAATTGGTTTGAATAGTTGATATAGGTAATTTTAAAGTTTATTAGGGTAGTGTGGAAGTTTGGATTAGAAACGGAATTGTACGGTACGGTGTTGTAAAATTAGTGTTTGAAAGTACCTATGGGTTTTTCAAATTTGGGTTTTGATTTTAAAATGGTATATTTGATTTGATTGAGTTTTTATGGATTAAATGGCTTCAAATACTATTCTTAATACATTCTTAATGCTATTGTAACGTAGGGGATTATTTGACATCAGTATCACACACCTAAACGTAATTCTAACTCGTACGGGATGTAATCTAGGTTTTACAATAAAATAAGAGTTTTATTGGGTATAAATTGGTTTGAATAGTTGATATAGGTAATTTTAAAGTTTATTAGGGTAGTGTGGAAGTTTGGATTAGAAACGGAATTGTACGGTACGGTGTTGTAAAATTAGTGTTTGAAAGTACCTATGGGTTTTTAAAATTTGGGTTTTGATTTTAAAATGGTATATTTGATTTGATTGAGTTTTTATGGATTAAATGGCTTCAAATACTATTCTTAATACATTCTTAATGCTATTGTAACGTAGGGGATTATTTGACATCAGTATCACACACCTAAACGTAATTCTAACTCGTACGGGATGTAATCTAGGTTTTACAATAAAATAAGCGTTTTATAGGTATAAATTGGTTTGAATAGTTGATATAGGTAATTTTAAAGTTTATTAGGCTAGTGTGGAAGTTTGGATTAGAAACGGAATTGTACGGTACGGTGTTGTACAATTAGTGTTTGAAAGTACCTATGGGTTTTTAAAATTTGGGTTTTGATTTTAAAATGGTATATTTGATTTGATTGAGTTTTTATGGATTAAATGGCTTCAAATACTATTCTTAATACATTCTTAATGCTATTGTAACGTAGGGGATTATTTGACATCAATATCACACACCTAAACGTAATTCTAACTCGTACGGGATGTAATCTAGGTTTTACAATAATAGGGTATAAATTGGTTTGAATAGTTGATATAGGTAATTTTAAAGTTTATTAGGGTAGTGTGGAAGTTTGGATTAGAAACGGAATTGTACGGTACGGTGTTGTACAATTAGTTTTTGAAAGTACCTATGGGTTTTTCAAATTTGGGTTTTGATTTTAAAATGGTATATTTGATTTGATTGAGTTTTTATGGATTAAATGGCTTCAAATACTATTCTTAATACATTCTTAATGCTATTGTAACGTAGGGGATTATTTGACATCAGTATCACACACCTAAACGTAATTCTAACTCGTACGGGATGTAATCTAGGTTTTACAATAAAATAAGCGTTTTATTAGGTATAAATTGGTTTGAATAGTTGATATAGGTAATTTTAAAGTTTATTAGGGTAGTGTGGAAGTTTGGATTAGAAACGGAATTGTACGGTACGGTGTTGTACAATTAGTTTTTGAAAGTACCTATGGGTTTTTAAAATTTGGGTTTTGATTTTAAAATGGTATATTTGATTTGATTGAGTTTTATATGGATTAAATGGCTTCAAATACTATTCTTAAGACATTCTTAATGCTATTGTGTCACACCCCGCTAAAGCGGAAACACGGAAGTGTGAAGAGCTGGAATATCATTACACGGTCATAAGCAAACATAAACGATTCAAGTCATTTCAATAGAAAATTTAAAAGGTTAAAGATACAACATTTCCAAAAGTAACCAAGTGGTTCACAGTTTAACTTAAAGTACGAATACAAGTTTTAAACAAGAATTCCCAAAAATAAGAAGGTCTATCCCATTAAGCGCCTCACGTGACCATATCGACCCTCCTTGCCATGCATTCCCGAAGCTTACATTAATTTCCTGAAACATAAGATAAAGTGTCAACTACGAAACGTAGTGAGTGAGTTACAGTTTAGAGTTTGATAGAGTTTCCAAAGATAGTAAGTTACCATAAAAGAAAGTTACCAACGATAGGGAGTTTCCAAAAATAGTAAGAATAATTGGTAGCGTGTAAAGTGAATAAATAATGTTTAATAAACTCGCATGGTAAAGATAGCGAAAACCAGGCGCTATATAAAAGTAAGTGCGGATTCAGTCGCTAAATTAAGTAAGTGCGGATTCAGTCGCTAAATTAAGTAAGTGCGGATTCAGTCGCTAAATTAAGTAAGTGCGGATTCAGTCGCTAAAGTAAGGTATATGCGTATGGGATATGTGTTATAACTTAACTAAAGGTACCTTGTAATTCAATGACTTGGCATAATATAAGGAGTAAGTATACACTAAACCGATTGTATGGTCGAGATGGCAGCCCAAAAACATTTAAGTAAGTAATTCAGTGAGAGAGAGGTAGTAATATGTACTTGGGACGCTAACCCTGAGTAAGGAGTGACCCCTCCTAAGTATCGATACCCATATGACTAACGGCTAATGCTAATAGTGTATAAGAGAGAGAGTTACTAAAACGGGCATTCAAGTAAGTATATTTAAAACATTCAAGAGATCTTACAAAGTATTGGTTACCTACAAGCATCCTAGTTTAGTTATCCCGCTAAGGCATTAACACAAATACGCATGATAGTTTGTAAGATTCAAATTAAAATGATTCATAGATTCAAAGTTTAGAACAAGATTCAATAAATAGTTGACTTTAAGAGATAACAATAGTATCATTAGAGAAAGAATGTTTTACGCATAAGCGATTTAAGTAGACGTTTCAGTGTCAAAGTTTTGATAAACCAAAGTTTAAGTATCGCAAGTTGTTTATAGGTTACAAAACATGATCTTATGCTTCCCCCAAATAATGTTAAAAAGTATTAAAAGTAAAACATGGTGGGGATGTAACTCACGGTTTGCGAAGAGATTGGAACTCGGAGACGGTCGGAAACGAGCCGGGAATCGCGGAATGCCTAAGAATTACCAATATATTTCAAAAGTTAACTTCTTATTAAGCGTTGTATGTATAGAAGATATTGTATAACTTTTGTTTGTAAATAAAAGGTTAAATCCCGAAAATTTGGTCCGAAGCGATTACCGTTGTGTTTAGTTTGGAAGTTCATTGTTTTTGATTATTACATCTTAAGTGCTTTTGCTTACTGAAGTGGCTTTATAATTTCTAGGGAAATTTGGGCAGCGCTTCCGCGCCCAAATTTCATATCCAAAAATTATACCGCCACTTCCGTTCACAATTCACCTAAAACGCAACAATACATATAATATAGTCCAAAGTAATTCACCAATGTTGTAAATGTTATTTAACTCAGTCCACAGTAACTAGGGTAAAAGTCCAGAATGTAATGTAAACTTGAAACGAGTGAGAACAACGATTTTCGGGTGAACAGCAGCTCGGTGCTGCGCACCTGGTCACAGGTGCGGCGCACCTAGCTGCTGTTCGTTTCCCATTTTGCGTTTTTCTTGCTAAAAACGTTTTGTGACTTAAGGGTTTCGACATGCAACCAGTAGGTATTTTATAAAATAGTGTTTTCACAGATTTTAAACAACTTTTAACCTCTAAGTATTAGTTTGATAAAAATCGGTTTTGTACACAAATGACATAAATCTTTCCAAATACCCGTTTTTGTTGTTTAGATTCAACATGCAACTGGTTATTATCTTCCAAAACTTCATTTTAACAGTTTCTAAAAAGTTTTTATTCACAGATTTATAGATTTAAAGGGTTTTTCGATTAAAAACGTTTTTGACCATAAAAGTCAAAGATTTGTATAAAAACTCATTTTTAACCGTTGGATCTTACATGCAATTGATTATTTATGTATAAAAAGGTAAAAGAGAGTAATCTACCGGAGCAAAAGCTTGGAGAATGAGTTTTGGCCGGATTTGTTCTTCAAAAATCTTTACAACCGAGGTCCTTTGGATGAAAACGATACCCACTTGCTTCTATTGATGAAAGGGACGATTTGTATGGGTTGGAAATGACTTTTATTGGTGAAATGTCACTGGATTATCTTGAGTTTTTGAGAGAGAGTTGAGAGAAAACTTTGTGTGTGTGGTGTGTTTTGATTTTTGTTAAATGAAAATGAAATTAGCAAAGAGGAGGAGTTAATTTCTGGCTTAGGGACTGTAAACTTGCAGTAAAAGCTCGATTTCTGATTGGCCATTGTGGGTGGTGGTGTTTAAAAACGAGGTAAGGACCAAATTTGTAATTTTTTTGAAAAACTGGAGCCAGGTGCTGCGCACCCAGCCAAGGGGTGCTGCGCACCGGGCCTTTTTCCGGGAAATCTGATTTTTCGTTTTCGCGTTATTGCTTCGTTGGACCTTCTTGTTAATTGTAAGTTCTTAAGTATGTTTAGTTATGAACTTAGGGAAGTTCAAAAGTGATTTTATT
>CAJVGC010000266.1:0-27035 GCA_910822075.1 Senecio squalidus
GTATGTTTTTTATTTTTAAAACGACTCATATAGAGGTCGTTCGCCTATATATCATTGCTATCTGGGACCCATGAAGTCAACACCTCGAGTCTCGGGAATACGAGATTTGGGGGTGTGACACCACACTACCCTAATAAACTTTATAATAACCGAAATCAACAATCCAAACCACGTATACCCATTAATACCCTAATTTCCTTATAAAACCTAGATTTCTTCCGGTACGAGTTAGAATCACGGTTTAGGTGGGTGATACTCATGTTTCATAATCCCGTAGGTTACAATAGCATTAAGAATGTCTGAAGAAGTATATTAGAAGCCATTTCATCCATAAAAAACTCAATCAAACAAAAAATACCCTTTTAAAATAAAAACCCTAATTCTAAAAACCCATAGATACTTTTAAACCCTAATTTTCTTAAAACCTTACCATACATTACAATTTCTTCTCCATACTCCCACACTACCCTAATAAACTTTATAATAACCGAAATCAACAATCCAAACCACGTTATACCCATTCAAAACCCTCATTTCCTTATAAAACCTATATTTCATCCGGTACGAGTTAGATTCACGGTTAAGGTGGGTGATATTCATGTTTCATAATCCCGTAGGTCACAATAGCATTAAGAATGTCTGAAGAAGGATATTAGAAGCCATTTCATCCATAAAAAACTCAATCAAACAAAAAGTACCCTTTTAAAATCAAAACCCTAATTCTAAAAACCCATAGGTACTTTTAAACCCTAATTTTCTAAAAACCTTACCATACATTACAATTTCTAGTCCATACTCCCACACTACCCTAATAAACTTTATAATAACCGAAATCAACAATCCAAACCACGTTGTACCCATTAATACCCTAATTTCCTTATAAAACCTATATTTCATCCGGTACGAGTTAGATTCACGGTTAAGGTGGGTGATATTCATGTTTCATAATCCCGTAGGTCACAATAGCATTAAGAATGTCTGAAGAAGGATATTAGAAGCCATTTCATCCATAAAAAACTCAATCAAACAAAAAGTACCCTTTTAAAATCAAAACCCTAATTCTAAAAACCCATAGGTACTTTTAAACCCTAATTTTCTAAAAACCTTACCATACATTACAATTTCTAGTCCATACTCCCACACTACCCTAATAAACTTTATAATAACCGAAATCAACAATCCAAACCACGTTGTACCCATTAATACCCTAATTTCCTTATAAAACCTAGATTTCTTCCGGTACGAGTTAGAATCACGGTTTAGGTGGGTGATACTCATGTTTCATAATCCCGTAGGTCAAAATAACGTGAAGAATGTCTGAAGAAGGATATTAGAAGCCATTTCATCCATAAAAAACTCAATCAAACAAAAATACCCTTTTAAAATCAAAACCCTAATTCTAAAAACCCATAGGTACTTTTAAACCCTAATTTTCTAAAAACCTTTCCATACATTACAATTTCTAGTCCATACTCTCACACTACCCTAATAAACTTTGTAATAACCGAAATCAACAATCCAAACCACGTTATACCCATTAAAACCCTCATTTCCTTATAAAACCTATATTTTATCCGGTACGAGTTAGAATCACGGTTTAGGTGGGTGATACTCATGTTTCATAATCCCGTAGGTCAAAAATACGTGAAGAATGTCTGAAGAAGGATATTAGAAGCCATTTCATCCATAAAAAACTCAATCAAACAAAAAATACCCTTTTAAAATCAAAACCCTAATTCTAAAAACCCATAAGTACTTTTAAACCCTAATTTTCTAAAAACCTTACCATACATTACAATTTCTAGTCCAAACTCCCACACTACCCTAATAAACTTTATAATAACCGAAATCAACAATCCAAACCACGTTATACCCATTCAAACCCTCATTTCCTTATAAAACCTTTATTTGATCCGATACGACTTAGATTCACGGTTAAGGTGGGTGATATTAATGTTTCATAATCCCGTAGGTCACAATAGCATTAAGAATGTCCGAAGAAGGATATTAGAAGCCATTTCATCCATAAAAACTCAATCAAACTAAAAATACCCTTTTAAAATAAAAACCCTAATTCTAAAAACCCTTAGGTACTTTTAAACCCTAATTTTCTAAAAACCTTTCCATACATTACAATTTCTAGTCCATACTCCCACACTACCCTAATAAACTTTATAATAACCGAAATCAACAATCCAAACCACGTTGTACCCATTAATACCCTAATTTCCTTATAAAACCTATATTTCATCCGGTACGAGTTAGAATCACGGTTTAGGTGGGTGATATTCATGTTTCATAATCCCGTAGGTCAAAATGACGTGAAGAATGTCTGAAGAAGGATATTAGAAGCCATTTCATCCATAAAAAACTCAATCAAACAAAAAATACCCTTTTAAAATCAAAACCCTAATTCTAAAAACCCATAAGTACTTTTAAACCCTAATTTTCTAAAAACCTTACCATACATTACAATTTCTAGTCCAAACTCCCACACTACCCTAATAAACTTTAGAATAACCGAAATCAGCAATCCAAACCACGTTGTACCCATTCAAACCCTCATTTCCTTATAAAACCTATATTTCATCCGGTACGAGTTAGAATCACGGTTTAGGTGGGTGATACTCATGTTTCATAATCCCGTAGGTCACAATAGCATTAAGAATGTCTGAAGAAGTATATTAGAAGCCATTTCATCCATAAAAAACTCAATCAAACAAAAAAATACCCTTTTAAATCAAAACCCTAATTCTAAAAACCCATAGGTACTTTTAAACCCTAATTTTCTAAAAACCTTACCATACATTACAATTTCTAGTCCAAACTCCCACACTACCCTAATAAACTTTATAATAACCGAAATAAACAATCCAAACCACGTTGTACCCATTAATACCCTAATTTCCTTATAAAACCTAGATTTCTTCCGGTACGAGTTAGAATCACGGTTTAGGTGGGTGATATTCATGTTTCATAATCCCGTAGATCAAAATGACGTGAATAATGTCTGAAGAAGGATATTAGAAGCCATTTCATCTATAAAAAACTCAATCAAACAAAAAGTACCCTTTTAAAATCAAAACCCTAATTCTAAAAACCCATAGGTACTTTTAAACCCTAATTTTCTAAAAACCTTTCCATACATTACAATTTCTAGTCCATACTCCCTCACTACCCTAATAAACTTTATAATAACCGAAATCAACCATCCAAACCACGTTATACCCATTCAAAACCCTCATTTCCTTATAAAACCTATATTTCATCCGGTACGAGTTAGATTCACGGTTAAGGTGGGTGATATTCATGTTTCATAATCCCGTAGGTCACAATAGCATTAAGAATGTCTGAAGAAGGATATTAGAAGCCATTTCATCCATAAAAAACTCAATCAAACAAAAAATACCCTTTTAAAATCAAAACCCTAATTCTAAAAACCCATAGGTACTTTTAAACCCTAATTTTCTAAAAACCTTTCCATACATTACAATTTCTAGTCCATACTCCCACACTACCCTAATAAACTTTATAATAACCGAAATCAACAATCCAAACCACGTTATACCCATTAAAACCCTCATTTCCTTATAAAACCTATATTTCATCCGGTACGAGTTAGATTCACGGTTAAGGTGGGTGATATTCATGTTTCATAATCCCGTAGGTCACAATAGCATTAAGAATGTCTGAAGAAGGATATTAGAAGCCATTTCATCCATAAAAAACTCAATCAAACAAAAATACCCTTTTAAAATCAAAACCCTAATTCTAAAAACCCATAGGTACTTTTAAACCCTAATTTTCTAAAAACCTTTCCATACATTACAATTTCTAGTCCATACTCCCACACTACCCTAATAAACTTTATAATAACCGAAATCAACAATCCAAACCACGTTATACCCATTAAAACCCTCATTTCCTTATAAAACCTATATTTCATCCGGTACGAGTTAGATTCACGGTTAAGGTGGGTGATATTCATGTTTCATAATCCCGTAGGTCACAATAGCATAAAGAATGTCCGAAGAGGGATATTAGAAGCCATTTCATCCATAAAAAACTCAATCAAACAAAAAATACCCTTTTAAAATCAAAACCCTAATTCTAAAAACCCATAAGTACTTTTAAACCCTAATTTTCTAAAAACCTTACCATACATTACAATTTCTAGTCCATACTCCCACACTACCCTAATAAACTTTATAATAAAGAAATCAACAATCTAAACCACGTTATACCCATTCAAACCCTCATTTCCTTATAAAACCTTTATTTCATCTGGTACGAGTTAGATTCACGGTTAAGGTGGGTGATATTCATGTTTCATAATCCCGTAGGTCACGATAGCTTTAAGAATGTCCGAAGAAGGTTATTAGAAGCCAATTCATCCATAAAAAACTCAATCAAACAAAAAATACCCTTTTAAAATAAAAACCCTAATTCTAAAAACCCATAGGTACTTTTAAACCCTAATTTTCTAAAAACCTTACCATACATTACAATTTCTAGTCCAAACTCCCACACTACCCTAATAAACTTTATAATAACCGAAATAAACAATCCAAACCACGTTGTACCCATTAATACCCTAATTTCCTTATAAAACCTAGATTTCTTCCGGTACGAGTTAGAATCACGGTTTAGGTGGGTGATATTCATGTTTCATAATCCCGTAGATCAAAATGACGTGAATAATGTTAGAGCAAGGATTGACAGGCTCAGTAACTTGGGTGTTTGGGATTCAACCCTTTGACCTCCTGCTTAGCAGTGCAAACCTATCAAGCTCTTGGCGAGCCTAAGGTGGTCAAGTGGCTGGTTGTAGAAAGATGATCGGAATATGTTTACAGCGGGAAGTGTATAGGTATTCCGGTCAAGAGATACTGTGTGCAAGTATGAGAGTGGAGAAGATGATGAAGCTGGCCTCCAAAACCTGAAGTGTGGAGTATTTATACCCAACACTACCAGGCATCAACAACGTATGGCAATGATGACCATTTATGGCTCATCAATAGGATTCCAACGGATATTAACGTCTATATCATTAAATAACTTTATTAAGGCTCACTCAAGGATTAGGCTTGAGTGTCTGACTGGTAGGATGTCAGGAGTATGATACTATGAGATGAATCACAAGGCATTAGTGTTGGTTTGGAGGAATACGGTACTTATTAGATACAAGGTATAAGTATTGGTTCTGGAGTGCCGGGCCAAAAGCATGAGTGACAGCCTAGGCGTAAGTGCTACCAAGGTGTCGGACATCGGACCACGAGTGCCGGACGCCGGGATACGAGTGTCGGACACCGGGCCATGGGTGCCGGACGTCGGGCCACGGGCGCCGGACGCTGGGGCCAAGCTACCGGACACGGGGCGCTAGGTGCCGGGACACAACTCTCGGATCCCGGACATGGGGCGCTAGGTGCCGGGACACATCTCTCGGATCCCGGACACGGGGCCATGATTCCCGGACACGAGGCGCTCGGTGCCGGGACACATCTCTCGGATCCCGGACACGGGGCCATGTTTTCCCGGACACGGGGCCATGTTTTCCCGGACACGGGGCCATAGTGCCGGGACACAACTCCCGGATCCCGGACACGGGGCCATGTTTCCCGGACACGGGGCCATAGTGCCGGAACACAACTCCCGGATCCCAGACACGGGGCCATAGTGGCGGGACACAACTCCCGGATCCCGGACACGGGGCAATGTTTCCCGGACACGGGGCCATAGTGCCGGGACACAACTCCCGGATCCCGGACACGGGGACATAGTGCCGGGACACAACTCCCGGATCCCGGACACGGGGCCATGTTTCCCGGACACGGGGCTGTTTTACCCGGACAGGGGCCGTTTTACCCGGACACGGGGCCTGGTGCCGGGGCCATTTTACCCGGACACGGGGACGGGTGTCGGGGCCATTTTACCCGGACGCGGGGCCGGGTGCCGGGGCCATTTTACCCGGACACGGGGCCTGGTGCCGGGGCCATTTTACCCGGACACGGGGTCAAGGGCCAAGTGTCCGGACGCGGAGCCTTGTGTCCGGACGCCGGGACGAAATGTCCGGATGCAGGAACCAAGTGTCCGGACGCCGGGACGAAATGTCCGGATGCTGGGGCCAAGTGTCCGGACGCCGGAGCCTTGTGTCCGGACGCCGAAGCCTAAGGGCCGGAGCTAGGAGATAGCAGGCAACCTTTTGTAAGTCAGGTTATGTGTTTAGGGGGTTAATGGGCTATGTGTATGAGCCATTCTCTACTAACACTATCATGCCCCCCAGTTAGGTTTTAAAATGGTTTTTTGAAGCCTAACTTTTTTTGTTCTTATTGTCTCTTCCGCCTATTCTTTGGCCATGCCTTTCTTGGCCGCTTGAGGTTGCCTTGAGTAGTTCTGACCGAGGCCATGTCCAATGTGTCTTTGAAAAATAATGTTTTATTGGTTGATCAAGCCAATAACACATTTTTAACCTGTTATCTTGGATGTTGTGTCACACCATCTTGGGTGTGCGTAAGAGTAATTATACTGAGTTGTGTCTATGACAATCATTTGAGTACCTATGGTTCTTTTGTATGTCGATGACATAGCTAGATGTTGGCATCTCATGTATATTTCATATCGTGCCGATGGCACTTTTGTTGGTTAACCTTCAATTTGTTTTACTCGCGAGTGATGTCGCTTCCCAATGAGAAGTTCTTGCCTTTTCCCGGTAGGTAAAAAGACGAATATGTGATTGCATGTTTGGCGTAGATTTAAGATGTCTATATGTGCCTTTTGCTAAATTTCCCTCCAAACGTAGTTTGGGGTGGTGCATCAGGTTTTTTGCCTTGTGGGATACATAGATCAGACCACTTTGTATTTTGAGGTGCATTGCTGTGAATGACTCTTTGAAGAGTGTTTTCTTATGGTGTGGCCAAATCCCTGATGAGTGAGATGGCCAAATACCAAAGTTTGCCAGATTTCCCAGATATCCGTACTTGGCTAGTTGTTGATTGTCAAGGTGTACCATGTTGCAGAGACATCTAGACTGGCCGGCTGTTCATGTTTTTTTTTTTTTTTTTTTTTTTTTTAAACTTTCGGCATTAAAACAACTGTTGGCTAGGCACATCCTGACGGGTGTTGTGGTTGCAAGTGCTGACAATCAGCAATAGTATGTAAATATTAAATGTAGCACCTTTTTAGATTCATTGCATTCCATGTCCTGGGTAATGGTTGTCCATCTAAGTCAGACAGGGTGTAGGAGCCAGTTCCATGTGCTTCAAGGACACTATATGGGCCTTCCCATGTGGGACCCAACTTGCCCAAGTTTTCGGTCCTGCTAGCTTCATTCTTCCGCCATACGAGATCTCCCACTTTGAAAGATGTGTGTCGGACTCTTTGGTTATAATACTTAGCCATCTGTCTATGGCTTTCTGCTTGTCGGATGAGAAATATTTCTCTTCGCTCCTCGATGATATTCAAGTTCTCTCTTAGGGCTTCTTCATTTAGCTCCGGATTGAAATGAAGGGTCCGGTGAGTAGAGATTGTAAGTTCTGGTGGGATAACTGCCTCAGTGCCATAGACTAGGCTAAAAGGCGTTTCAGATGTAGTTCTGCCGGGGGAAGTTCTATGTGCCCAAAGAATGCCTGGGATTTCGTCTACCCATGCCTTTGCATATTTTCCCAATCTGGCCTTAATTCCCTTGACGATTGCTTTGTTCATGACTTCCACCTGACCATTAGCTTGTGGGTGTGCCACAGAGGTGAATCGTTGTTGGATATCCATATCCTGACACCAAGTCTTAAATGGATTATCTGCAAATTGTTTTCCATTATCACTGACTAGGACGTGTGGAACTCCAAAGCGACATACTATTTGTTCCCAAACGAAGCTTATCATTCGAGGCCCGGTGATAGTTGCCAAGGGCTTAGCTTCAATCCATTTTGTGAAATAGTCCACAGCCACTAAAAGGTATTTAACATTTCCTACCCCAGGGGGGAATGGTCCGACAATGTCGATTCCCCATTTGTAAAATGGCCATGCGCTAGTTACTGGAATGAGGTCCTGCTTTGGCATTTTTGAGACTGACGCATGTTTTTGGCATGATTCACATTTTTCAATTTCTTCCTTTGCATCTCTGTGCATGGATGGCCAGAAGTATCCAAGTCTCATGACCTTAGTGGTTACCGAACGAGGGCCTGCATGCATGCCACAACTTCCACCATGTACATCCTGAATTAGATCATTTGCTTGTGTTGGGCCGACACATCTTAGATCTGGACCCAAAAAAGACTTCCTAAACAGGTAGTTGTCTATGAGGAGATACATTGGTGCCTTCATTCTGATTTTCCTTGCTAGTTGTTTGTCTTCCGGGAGTTGTCCATTCTGAAGGAAGTTTTTTATTGGAGTCATCCAACAGTCTTCCTCCGTTATTGCGGCCACTTCCTTTGTTGGCACTATGGATTTCTCAGTTAGGACTTCCACCAACAATTCTTTCTTGAGGTGGGCGAAGGAGGATGCTGCAAGTTTGCTCAATGCATCTGCTATTTTGTTACGGTTTCTTGGCACTTGCTCTATGGTAAATTTTGAGAAGTCCGAAATGATTTTTCTGGTTTCTTCCAAGTATTGTTGCATGGAAGTTTGATTTGCTTCATAGCTACCATTGATATGATTAGCTACCAACTGGGAGTCCACAAAAGCTTCTATATTTTAAACTCCCATCTTTCTAGCTATTCGTAGCCCTGATAAGAGAGCTTCATATTCGGCTTCATTGTTGGTTGCCGGGAAGTCAAACTTAAGGGCGTAGGTATACTCGATTTTATCTGGATCTGTGAGTATGAGGCCAGCTCCTGACCCTTCTAGGCTGGATGCGCCATCTGTGAAGAGGGTCCAAGGAGGGCTGTCTGTCACTAATGGATCCTTTGGTTCTTCCATTCCTTCGATTTCAGCCAGGAAATCTGCCAAGATTTGTCCTTTTATCGAGTTTCGAGGTTGGAAAGAAATTTCATGTTCTCCCAGTTCAATTGCCCATTTTGCTAATCGTCCCGACACTTCTGGTTTACCCAATATTTGTTTGATTGGTTTGTCTGTTAGCACTTGGATGGGATGTCCTTGAAAATATCTCCTCAAACGTCTAGACGCATGAACCAAAGAGAGTGCCAATTTTTCCAAACATGGATAATTAACCTCTGGGCCTTTCAGTACCCTACTGATGAAATAGATCGGCATTTGTGAGTCGCCCCTTTGGGCTACTAGAACTGCGCTTACACATTCCTTGGAAGCAGCCAAGTATATAGTTAGTGTCTCCCCGGCTATTGGAGCCGTGAGTGTTGGGAGATTGGCCATGAATTTCTTCATTTCTTGAAATGCCACTTCTGCTTCTTCAGACCATGAGAAGTCTTTTTTCCGAATGCATCCCTTTAAGGTATTAAAGAAAGGGAGGGATCGATCTGCGGCTTTGGACAAGAAACGGCTAAGTGCTGCTAGCTTGCCATTTAGGCTTTGGACTTGCTTTTTGGTGGAAGGAGATGGCATGTCAATGACTGCCTGAACCTTCTTAGGATTGACTTTGATGCCATTAGGTGTAACAATATGTCCCAAGAATTTTCCTTCCTCCATGCCAAAACTACACTTGGATGGATTAAGCTTCATGTTAATATTACGTAATGTTTGGAAAGTTTCCAGGATATCAGCCAACATGATGTCTTCCGTATTGCTTTTGATAACCATGTCATCTACATAGGCTTCTATGTTCATTCCCACTTGATTTTTGAAAGTTTCATCTATTAGACGCTGATAGGTTGCTCCAGCGTTTTTCATGGCAAATGGCATTTTTTGGAAACAAAATATGCCTTGGTCTGTGTGAAAAGCTGTTTTGTCTTCATCACCTTTTTTCATACAAATTTGGTGATAACCTTTATATGCATCTAAAAAGCATTTGAGTCTAAATCTATCTAAGGATTCCACTTTCCAATCGATTTCTGGTAAAGGATAGTTGTCCTTTGGACAAGCTTTGTTAATGTCTTTGAAATCAACGCATAATCTCCAAGAACCATCTCCCTTCTTTACCATAACTGGATTAGCAATCCAAGTTTGGTATTTTACCTCTCTGACAATCCCTGCTTCGACCATTTTGTTTACTTGGTCACATGCAGATTTACTACGATCCGGGGCCATGCCTCGTTTTTTCTGTCGGATTGGCACAATATTGGGATTCGCGTTTAGGGAATGCTCTGCTAGTTCCCTTGGGACACCAGTCGTGTCTGATGTCTGCCATGCAAAGACATCAAGGTTTGATTCTAGTAACGCTATGAGTTTAGTCTTTGTCTGTGTTGGGAGTTGTGAACCAATGGTCACTGGTTGTTCAGGGAAATTTTTATTAATAATAACTTTTTGTTCCGGACCATCAATGATTTCCATTGCCGGATCACTTTTGGGACCCTCTACCAGTTTTGGTTTCTCTGCCTGTTTGCACTCTTTAGGCCATGACGTTCTAGCCCTGACTGTGGCTATGCCAGCTGGGGTAGGGAACTTTATCATGCCATGAATGGTTTATGGAATTGCTCCAAATTTTTGTAATGCAGGCCTGCCCAGTAGGACATTGTAGGTCGATGGTGCATCAATGATTGCAAAATTAATCATTTCTAACCTATAGTGTGGATATTCTCCTAACATCATGTTTATTGCTACCTCTCCGATTGGCCAATGCGTCTCACCTGAAAACCCCACTAGAGGGAATTGTGTTGGACGCTTTGAATGTTGTACTTTTTCAGGGAGCTTCCTAAAACAGTGGGCATAAATAATGTCCATTGAGCTCCCTGTATCAACATATGCCTTGCTCACTTCATAGTTGGCTAAGCGGATTTGTATTACTACAGGGTTGATGGAAGGAGTTTCAATTGGTGGGAAGAAAATAGGCTCCATCACCCAATCCTGAAGGACCGATGCCTTCCTTTTGCGAGATGTAGTTTCTTCCTGCGTCATGTATATGTAATTAGGTGGGGTGGTGGATGGGGTATTGGTGGTTGTCTTTGGCTTAAGTGAACCGATTTGTGATGAGGAATTTCCTTCCATGGAGAAGAAAAAATGGTGGTGAAACTAAGAAATGAAATGAAAAAAGATAGAAATGAAATGAGACACCGTTGCTAAAACGTGTCCCACGGATGGCGCCAATGTTAGAGCAAGGATTGACAGGCTCAGTAACTTGGGTGTTTGGGATTCAACCCTTTGACCTCCTGCTTAGCGGTGCAAACCTATCAAGCTCTTGGCGAGCCTAAGGTGGTCAAGTGGCTGGTTGTATAGGTATTCCGGTCAAGAGATATTGTGTGCAAGTATGAGAGTGGAGAAGATGATGAAGCTGGCCTCCAATACCTGAAGTGTGGAGTATTTATACCCAACACTACCAGGTATCAACAATGTATGGCAATGATGACCATTTATGGCTCATCAATAGGATTCTAACGGATATTAACGTCTATATCATTATATAACTTTATTAATGCTCTGACGGTTACACTCAAGGATTAGGCTTGAGTGTCTGACTGGTAGGAAGTCAGGAGTATGATACTATGAGATGAATCCCAAGACATTAGTGTTGGTTTGGAGGAATACGGTACTTATTAGATACAAGGTATAAGTATTGGTTCTGGAGTGTCGGGCCAAAAGCATGAGTGACAGCCTCGGCGTAAGTGCTACCAAGGTGTCGGACATCGGACCACGAGTGCCGGACGCCGGGATACGAGTGTCGGACACCGGGCCATGGGTGCCGGACGTCGGGCCACGGGCGCCGGACGCTGGGGCCAAGCTACCGGACACGGGGCGCTAGGTGCCGGGACACAACTCTCGGATCCCGGACAAGGGGCGCTAGGTGCCGGGACACATCTCTCGGATCCCGCACACGGGGCCATGATTCCCGGATACGGGGCGCTAGGTGCCGGGACACATCTCTCGGATCCCGGACACGGGGCCATGTTTTCCCAGACACGGGGCCATAGTGCCGGGACACAACTCCCGGATCCCGGACACGGGGCCATGTTTCCCGGACACGGGGCCATAGTGCCGGGACACAACTCCCGGATCCCGGACACGGGGCCATGTTTCCCGGACACGGGGCCATAGTGCCGGGACACAACTCCCGGATCCCGGACACGGGGCTATGTTTCCAGGACACGGGGCCATAGTGCCGGGACACAACTCCCGGATCCCGGACACGGGGCCATGTTTCCCGGACACGGGGCCATGTTTCCCGGACACGGGGCCATAGTGCCGGGACACAACTCCCGGATCCCGGACACGGGGCCATGTTTCCCGGACACGGGGCTGTTTTACCCGGACAGGGGCCGTTTTACCCAGACACGGGGCCTGGTGCCGGGGCCATTTTACCCGAACACGGGGCCGGGTGCCGGGGCCATTTTACCCGGAAACGGGGCCGGGTGCCGGGGCCATTTTACCCGGACACGGGGCCTGGTGCCGGGGCCATTTTACCCGGACACGGGGTCAAGGGCCAAGTGTCCGGACGCGGAGCCTTGTGTCCGGACGCCGGGACGAAATGTCCGGATGCAGGAACCAAGTATCCGGACGCCGGAGCCTAATGGGCTATGTGTATGAGTCAGGCAACCTTTTGTAAGTCAGGTTATGTGTTTAGGGGGTTAATGGGCTATGTGTATGAGCCATTCCGTACTAACACTATCAAATAATGTCCGAAGAAGGATATTAGAAGCCATTTCATCTATAAAAAACTCAATCAAACAAAAAGTACCCTTTTAAAATCAAAACCCTAATTCTAAAAACCCATAGGTACTTTTAAACCCTAATTTTCTAAAAACCTTTCCATACATTACAATTTCTAGTCCATACTCCCTCACTACCCTAATAAACTTTATAATAACCGAAATCAACCATCCAAACCACGTTATACCCATTCAAACCCCTCATTTCCTTATAAAACCTATATTTCATCCGGTACGAGTTAGATTCACGGTTAAGGTGGGTGATATTCATGTTTCATAATCCCGTAGGTCACAATAGCATTAAGAATGTCTGAAGAAGGATATTAGAAGCCATTTCATCCATAAAAAACTCAATCAAACAAAAAATACCCTTTTAAAATCAAAACCCTAATTCTAAAAACCCATAGGTACTTTTAAACCCTAATTTTCTAAAAACCTTTCCATACATTACAATTTCTAGTCCATACTCCCACACTACCTTAATAAATTTTATAATAACCGAAATCAACAATCCAAACCACATTGTACCCATTAAAACCCTCATTTCCTTATAAAACCTATATTTCATCCGGTACGAGTTAGATTCACCGTAGATCAAAATGACGTGAATAATGTCTGAAGAAGGATATTAGAAGCCATTTCATCTATAAAAAACTCAATCAAACAAAAAGTACCCTTTTAAAATCAAAACCCTAATTCTAAAAACCCATAGGTACTTTTAAACCCTAATTTTCTAAAAACCTTACCATACATTACAATTTCTAGTCCATACTCCCACACTACACTAATAAACTTTATAATAACCGAAATCAACAATTCAAACCACGTTATACCCATTAAAACCCTCATTTCCTTATAAAACCTATATTTCATCCGGTACGAGTTAGATTCACGGTTAAGGCGGGTGATATTCATATTTCATAATCCCGTAGGTCACAATAGCATAAAGAATGTCCGAAGAGGGATATTAGAAGCCATTTCATCCATAAAAAACTCAATCAAACAAAAAATACCCTTTTAAAATCAAAACCCTAATTCTAAAAACCCATAAGTACTTTTAAACCCTAATTTTCTAAAAACCTTATGTGACAACCGTCTTAAACTTAGGTCGAGTTCATAAACTTTTAGACTCAAACGTTTACTTTTGATACTCGACATGACTTATCTTATGCATTACGTTGTTACGTAAGCATAACTTACTATTAAAGTTAAGCTCTTAGTAACTCAAGCAAAACTCTTAACGTAAGTTTTACGTTACATGACTTTTAATTGTGTGTGTGTCTTGGACTTGGAATCGAATCAATAAATGAATTCTAATACCAAGAAAACATATAATGAGCTTGTCTAAGTTCATAGCAAAACAATCGTATACTCTAAACAACGCATGTACGTAACGATAACATAAATAAATAATAATAATAATAATAATAATAATAATAATAATAATAATAATAATAATAATAATAATAAATTAGTTAAACTTACTATACTAGACATTTCCACTACCTACTAAACGTGGCATCACCATGGTAGAATCCAGATTTTTGTTTTAGCTTAGTCACCATTGGTTTGTTAAATGAGGAACACATGCCACAACGTGTCTTATGCATATGAGTTGCATAAGTGACTTCTTGAGAGTCATTAGTATAACATCAATAATTCAAATTGATTATCACTTTTCTTACATAAAGATAAAACACCAACATATACATACGTACACACATTTTGTTGGAGTTAAAGAAAGATTAAGCAAGGAAGGAATTGGCAAGGAAAGCTTTGGTGTTATTAATCAAGAATCAAAGAAGTTTACAAGATTATTTTGGTATATTTCATACTAATTCCTTTTAATCTTGTTTAACTTTCATATAACTTTGTTAATTATGTATTAATACTAGAATTATGTAAATATTTTTGTATGTAAATTATCAATTGAGATAATATTTTGATTGTATATTGATTAAAAGACTTGAATTGAAGTTATACAAGAAAAGATTGTTATTATAAACATATTGTGATCTTGTAATAAGTATATAATAAAGTGATAATTTGGATGTAAATTATTATTGAACATATATATATATATATATATATATATATATATATATATATATATATATATATATATATATATATTGAGGTGGGTTCATTTAGAAACCATCAATTATTTAGGAACCATTAGGAACCATTTAATCCCCATTAGATCATTTAGATCAAAAATTAAACTCACGGTGGCAATTTTGTAATTAAGTCAAAATTGAGAGCCAAATTGGAAATCAATTAAAACCACTTTAAAATCCTAATTAACTTTAAATTAACATATCTAGAGTATAAATAGGTTTTAGAAAAAACTAAATACACCATTAGAACAAGCATTTAATTATCTTTCCAACGAGCACCCACTTGATATACTTTTGACCACTTTTTTTTTTTTTTTTTTTTTTAGAGTGAGTTTCGGTATATACACTAGTGTATATACTAAATATTCACCAGTGTATATACTAATTCACAAAAAAACACATCTGAACCATATATACTATACACTAGTGTATACACTATATTCACTAATGTATAGTTATACACTAGTGTATTTATACAATATACACTAGTGTATACACTATATTCACTAATGTATAAGATGTATTCTCTATTGAATACATGGTATTCACTGGTGTATATTGTATATTCACTTGTGTATATATATTGTGTATTCACTTGTGTATATTGCGTATTTACTGGTGTATATTGTATATTCACTTGTGTATATATGTAAAAATTTATCATTGGTTCTGTTCACAGCCATAAAACAAAACAAATGAATCATATTTAATTTTATTTTTGTATAATATAAAGTAGAGAAAATAATAAAACCATAAAAAAATGAAATGAAGGCTCATAATGGAATGATTAGGATTTAGTTAGGACCCTTTGATGGATTTATATAAACATGTGCAACACATATTCTCCACTACTAAAAGTTAAAACCCATGTGAACGCTTCTAACCCCACAACTTGTATTTCTACTACTCAATTTGGTCAATATTTTGATCTCTTACAGCCTCGGCGTTTCCACTCCACGCGCCGCCTTCCTCCAATTCGTCAATTTCGACACAATCAAATCATTCCTAACCTTATTCTCTTCCACTACAAATTCAAAAGAAGTAAAATAAGATCCAGATCTAATTAATTAATCGATTAATACGCAATTTCATTTAACATACCTTCAGATCTGTGGATTTTATCGTCGATTAAGAACAAGTCATCATCAAAAAGGACCGGATCGAAGTTATCTGTACAGATTAAATTTGAGAATTTTAATTTTGATTTTGGTGAGGGGGAGAGATTCAGGTTGTGTCTGTGTAAGAGGGAGGGGAGATAAAGAGACGGGATTGAAATATATGTGTGTGTAATGTCTGATTTACCCTTTTAGTGATAACTAATATTAGATCTAAATCTTAAAATTAAAAGATGATCCAAAGGCCAAGAGGTGGTTCCTTTGGTTCCTAATTTATTACATGGTTCTTAAATGAAACCAACTCTATATATATATATATATATATTAATGGTGTTAGTAGGGAATAGGCTCAATACATATAGCCTATTATACCCTCAAACACCTAGTCTGGCTCACAAGAAACATTTCCTATGTGTCAGCCTTCAACTTCTAGTATCTGGCACTACGAATCCCGACACTCCGGCGTCCGACACTCCGACAGCCGGCACTTGTGTCCCATGTCCGGAAAAAAGTGACCTGACGTCCGACCCCGTGTCCGGGCAAAAGAGACCCGACATCCGGCCCCGTGTTCGGGAAAAAGTGCCCGGACACAGGCCCCGTGTCCTGGAAAAAGTGTCCCGACAAAAGCCCCGCGACCAGGTAAAATGGCCCCGGCACCCGGCCCCGTGTCCGGGTAAAATGGCCCCGGCACCCGGCTCCGTGTTCGGGTAAAATGGCCCCGGGTCGGGGAACCAGGCCCCGTGTCCAGGCACAATGGCCCGTGTCCGGGAACCAGGCCCCGTGTCCGGGTACAAAGGCCCCGTGTCCGGGCACAATGGCCCCGTGTCCGGGAACCAGGCCCCGTGTTTGGGCAAAATGGCCCCGTGTCCGGGAATCCGGCCCCGTGTCCGGGAATTTTACCCCGGCACCCAAGACCAGGCCCCGTGTCCGGGCAAAATGGCCCCGCGTCCGGGAACCCGGCCCTGTGTCCGGGAATTTGGCCCCGGCACCCGAGCCTTGGCCCCGTGTTCGGGAATCCGGCCCCGTGTCCGGGAGTTTAGCCCCGACACCATGGTCCGGTGTCCGGCACTCGTAGCCCGGCGTCCGGCACTCGTGGTCCGATGTTCGGCACTTGGTAGCACTTACGCCTAGGCTGTCACTAATGCTTTTGGCCCGGCACTCCAGAGCCAATACTTATACCTTGTATCTAATAAGTACCGTATTCCTCCAAACCAACACTCATGCCTTGGGATTCATCTCATAGTATCACACTCCTGACATCCTACCAGTCAGACACTCAAGCCTAATCCTTGAGTGTAACCATACTCCTGACATTCTACCACTCAGACACTCAAGCCTAATCCTTGAGTGTAACCGTCAAAACATTAACAAGGTTATATAATGATATGGACGTTACATGTATCTTTAATACACGTTGGAATCCTATTGATGAGTCATAAAGGGTCATCATGGTCATACCTGGTAGTGTTGGGTATAAATACTCCACACTTCAGGTTTTGGAGGGCATCTTCATCATTCCCATCCAACTTACACACAGTACCTGGCCGGAGTATTCATACACTTCCCGCAGTAAACATATTCCGATCATCTTCTTCAACCAACCACTTGACCACCTTAGGCTCGCCAAGAGCTTGATAGGTTTGCACTGCTAAGCAGGAGGTCAAGGGGTTGAATCCCAAACACCCAAGTTACTGAGCCTGTCAATCTTTGCTCTAACATTGGCGCCATCCGTGGGACACGTGTTAGCAACGGTGTCTCATTTCATTTCTATCTTTTTTCATTTCATTTCTTAGTTTCACCACCATTTTTTCTTCTCCATGGAAGGCAATTCCTCATCACAAATCGGTTCACTTAAGCCAAAGACAACCACCAATACCCCATCCACCACCCCACCTAATTACATATACATGGCGCAGGAAGAAACTACATCTCGCAAAAGGAAGGCATCAGTCCTTCAGGATTGGGTGATGGAGCCTTTTTGCTTCCCACCAATTGAAACTCCTTCCATCAACCCTGTAGTAATACAAATCCGATTAGCCAACTATGAAGTGAATAAGGCATATGTTGATACAGGGAGCTCAATGGACATTATTTATGCCCACTGTTTTCGGAAGCTCCCTCAAAAAGTATCAACATTCAAAGCGTCCAACACAATTCCCTCTAGTGGGATTTTCAGGTGAGACGCATTGGCCAATCGGAGAAGTAGCAATAAACATGATGTTAGGAGAATATCCACACTATAGGTTAGAAATGATTAATTTTGCAATCATTGATGCACCATCGGCCTACAATGTCCTACTGGGCAGGCCTGCATTACAAAAATTTGGGGCAATTCCATCAACCATCCATGACATGGTCGAATTCCCTACCCTAGTTGGCATAGCCACACTTAGGGACAGGATACCATGTCCAAAATACTAATCCGTCTAAAAAATGTCATAGGCAACCATTGATGTTGGCCAGACAGGAAAAAAGGTTTAACTTAGTCAGATCTTTGTATCCCATAAAGGCATTGGATGCCATGAGACTTTCGGCCTACAAAGTCCTACTGGGTAGGCTCTCAAAAATTTGGATCAATTCCATCTACCATCCATGACGTGGCACTGTGTCATACCCTAGTTGGCATAGCCACAAGGATGCATTGGCCAAGATATAGATCTAAAAGTGTCATGAACACAATATGGATCTAAATGGGTCATGAAAATAATCCGGATGAGAAAGTGTCATGGATACAGTACGCATCTAAATAATGTCATGGACACAAGACTGATCTGAAAGTGTCAGGGGAACAATAAAAACCTAAAAGTGCCATGGGCACAATAAAGAGGAACAAACTTGATTTACACATTACTAATCAGGATGGAAGAAGCTTTGCTGGAATACTATCCATCCTTACATGATACCCATCCTGACATGATAGTTATCCCGGCATTGATAGTCGTCTTGGAAAGATAGCCATCATGGCGTAATAGCCATCCTGGCATGATAACCGTCCTGGAATGGTAGTCATTTCATTTCCATTCATCTAGTTACTAGTAGTACATCTTTCCCATGAAGGAAGTAACTTATCTCGAGTCATTTCACCAACACCAGAAATGGCCACCACGATCTCAAATGCCTACTAAATGTCATAAGGATGATATATTCGACCTCTGCAAACAAAGCTTGCATCTCATTTCCAAAAACCAGGATCATTGATCCGGACAACAATAAATAAATAAATAAATAAATTCGGCCAGATCCTGAGAGCCGGCCAGTTAGGCCAAATCCGGACAGCCAGCCATTTTAGCCAGATCCGGACGGCCAGCCATTTCGGCCAGATCCCGACAGTCGGCCAATTAAGCGAGATCCGGACAGCCGACCATTTCGGCCAGCTCCGGACAGTCGGCCAGTTATGCCAGAGCCATTTTAGCCATTTCCGGACAGCCGACCATTTCGGCCAGGTACTGACAGCCGGCCAATTAGGCCAGCTCCGGACACCCGACCAGCTCGGCCAAATCCGGACACCCGACCAGCTCGGCCAAATCCGGACAGTCGGCTAGTTAAGCCGACCTTGATATTCGGCCAGTTGGAACGACCTTGATAGTCGTCCAGCTTTGCCAACATTTTGATAGCCAGATTTGGCAATATTTTGATATCCAGCGTGACAAGATCTTAACAGCCTTGGAGATGGCTTTTGACCAGAAGTTGTCGGCTGGCAAAGACTTTACTATCTATCCTAGAATACTAGTCATCTTGTCATATTCATTATCTTGGCGTACTAACCATCTTGGCATGATAGCCATCTGGAGATAATAGCCATCCATGCATAATATCCTTCCTGGCATACTAACCATTTTGGCCATCCAGCCACAATAACCATCCTGGTATGATAGCCACCCTGCCACAATAGTCATCCCGACTATAGGCCAGTTTTACAAGTATTGTTGGTGTGAAGCCACACAACCAACACCAATCAATCTTTCGTTTCAACTTGTCTCAACGTTAAGGTCGGATCCCAACCAGTAATTCTTGCCAATGGAGATCTCTTGTTGAACAGTTTCTAAAACATTTAAGGTAACAGAGTGTGCCTCCACCTTCACTTAAACCTCCACTACAATATCAAACACAGAGATCGTTGTAGATCTAAAAACATTGAAGGAAGAAAACACCTTGTCTTCGGATAGACAACAAGCAAATAAAATCCAACATAAAGGATTACTACAGACCCTACATACATTAGTAAGGGGAATTGTTAAATCCAAGTCCCTTTTACATCCAGGGAAGACACTCTGTCCCTTCCACATCCATGGAAGACTCTTAAACCCTTCCACATTATGCACACTCTCACTCCCTGCCAACTCTCAACCGGCTCCCGGGTCTCCCCGCCCCAACTTCGGATCCCGGCTCCCAGCTCCCCAGCTGCCGGTCCCGACTCCCTGCTCCCCCTCCCGGATCCGGCCCTCGGCTCCTAAGATCCTACCACTTGAGGTCCTACTTCCTGAGGTCCTACCATCATTAGCTTCCAGGATTTCATGATAGACAATTACTATTTGTCTATTCATTATGACCGAGACATTGAAGCTTAGGAAACTTCTGTTAAAAGTGTTCGTCCCACATCTTTCAAACTTATAGAACTAATGTAGCGAAGAATGCAGCCACACAGGCAGGGAACCTAAACAATATTGGACGGGAAGACCCTTAAAGGGTACTCAAAGGTAATAATTCTTATACCCTGTTTAAACTGGATGCACATCATATACCCATGTCATGGAATGTCATGTTTGATAAATTATTGTTTTGATCATATAACCCATTATCTACCAACCCGGATCATTACAAAAAGGGAAAAGTCATGGAAAAACCTATACAAATTCATTGAAGAAAGAATTGGTCTGATCTTGAATCCCTATGCTATTCCACAACGTTATCTTTATATAACATTGTGCATGCGTGCATATACAATTTCATAATTCTGAACAAACGTTCAAGACCAGGTGCATAGGGCCAAGATGGATATTTAAATCCAAGCCACACATGCCCATCATCATATACATATCTCTGGGAAACGTTCAAACCAAGTGCATACGCCAAGATGGACATCCAAGTCTAAGCCAAACAAGCACCTCATCATACACATAATTTCGGAACAACTTGGCATGAGCTGAACAACCAGCGAGTTTTGATATTTTGCCAGTCTGGCCGACCTTGATATTCAACAGCCAACCCGCCAGGCCTTGATATATGGACAGTCTGGCAGACCTTGATATTTGGCCATTTTACTCATGAAGGAATTGGCATCAACATAAGAAAACACTCTTAAAGAGTCATACAAGGATGTTTCTACAATATGGTAACCCTTGACAATCAACAGCTAGCCAAGTCTGCATATCTGGGCAATCTGGCAGATTTTGGTGTTTGGCCATCTCACTCATGAGGGACTTGGCCCCACCATAAAAAGACACTCTTCAAAGAGTCATTCACAGAAATGCACCTCAAAATACAAAGTGGTCTGATCTATGTATCCCACAAGGCAACAAGCCTGATACACCACCCCGAACTACGGTTGGGGGAAATTTAGCAAAAGGCACATATAGACATCTTAAGTCTACGCCAAACAAATATTTCGTCTTTTTACCTACCGGGAAAAGACAAGCACTTCTCATTGGGAAGCGACATCACTCGCGAGTAAAACAAAATAAAGGTTAACCAACAAAAGTGCCATCGGCACAATATGAAATATACCTGAGTGATACCCACACCTAGATATGTCATCGACATACAAAAGCACCATGGGCACTCACAAGGTGTCATAGACACAATCAAACATAAATATCTTCATGCACACCTAAAACGGTGTCATAAACACATCTAGGATGAAAAGATAGTAATGAGTTATTGGCTTGATCACCCAATAAAACATTATTCTTGACATCGCCATATGAGCAAACATCATATACAACCCTAGCCAAGACATGCAACACTAGGGGTTGGACATGATAGGGTCAGGCAAAGAATAGCCGAAACAGGCAATGAGAGCTAAGAAGTTAGGCTTCAAAAACAAACCTTTTTAAAACCTAACTGGGGGGCATGATGGTGTTAGTAGGGAATAGGCTCAATACATATAGCCTATTATACCCTCAAACACCTAGTCTGGCTCACAAGAAACCTTTCCTATGTGTCAGCCTTCAACTTCTAGTATCTGGTACTACGAAGCCCGACACTCCGGCGTCCGACACTCCGACAGCCGGCACTTGTGTCCCATGTCCGGACAATAGTGACCTGAAGTCCGACCCCGTGTCTGGGCAAAAGAGACCCGGCATCCGGCCCCGTGTTCGGGAAAAAGTGCCCGGACACAGGCCCCGTGACCTGGAAAAAGTGTCCCGACACAAGCCCCGCGACCAGGTAAATGGCCCGGCACCCGGCCCCGTGTCCGGGTAAAATGGCCCCGGCACCCGGCTTCGTGTCCGGGTAAAATGGCCCCGGGTCCGGGAACCAGGCCCCGTGTCCGGGCACAATGGCCCCGTGTCCGGGAACCAGGCCCCGTGTCCGGGCACAATGGCCCCGTGTCCGGGAACCAGGCCCCGTGTCTGGGAATCCGGCCCCGTGTCTGGGCAAAATGGCCCCGTGTCCGGGAATCCGGCCCCTTGTCCGGGAGTTTTGCCCTGGCACCCGAGACCAGGCCTCGTGTCCGGGCAAAATGGCCCCGTGTCCGGGAATCCAACCCCGTGTCCGGGAATTTGGCTCCGACACCCGAGACCAGGCCCCGTGTTTGGGCAAAATGGCCCCGTGTCCGGGAATCCGGCCCCGTGTCCGGGAATTTTACCCCGGCACCCAAGACCAGGCCCCGTGTCCGGGCAAAATGGCCCCGCGTCCGGGAACCCGGCCCAGTGTCCGGAAATCCGGCCCCGTGTCCGGGAATTTGGCCCCGGCACCCGAGCCTTGGCCCCGTGTCCGGGAATCCGGCCCCGTGTCCGGGAGTTTAGCCCGGGCACCATGGCCCGGTGTCCGGCACTCGTAGCCCGGCGTCCGGCACTCGTGGTCCGATGTTCGGCACCTGGTAGCACTTACGCCTAGGCTGTCACTAATGCTTTTGGCCCGGCACTCCAGAGCCAATACTTATACCTTGTATCTAATAAGTACCGTATTCCTCCAAACCAACACTCATGCCCTGGGATTCATCTCATAGTATCATACTCCTGACATCCTACCAGTCAGACACTCAAGCCTAATCCTTGAGTGTAACCGTCAAAGCATTAACAAGGTTATATAATGATATGAACGTTACATGTATCTTTAATACACGTTCGAATCCTATTGATGAGTCATAAAGGGTCATCATGGTCATACATGGTAGTGTTGGGTATAAATACTCCACACCTCAGGTTTTGGAGGGCATCTTCATCATTCCCATCCAACTTACACACAGTACCTGACGGAGTATTCATACACTTCCCGCAGTAAACATATTCCGATCATCTTCTTCAACCAACCACTTGACCACCTTAGGCTCGCCAAGAGCTTGATAGGTTTGCACTGCTAAGCAGGAGGTCAAGGGGTTGAATCCCAAACACCCAAGTTACTGAGCTTGTCAATCTTTGCTCTAACATATATATATATATATATATCATAAGTTATGATACTAATATCATGTATATAAAGTTAGATTATGATAATTTTACCTAAAGATATTAGATTAAAATGGTATATAAATATATATAATCATGTTAATTCATGTTAAAAAGGTGACTAAATTGTTATATATAACTTAGTTTGATATTTAGTTAAAAAGGGGCTAAAAGTGTAAGCTTTTTGTAAAAATATATATAAAAGTATAACTTAAAAAGGACTTGGATTGTAAAGAGTTATAAAATATTGGACGAAAATGAAAACGTATTAATTTTGGACAATTTACGGACATATTGGACTCGAGACTAAAATATACGCGTTTTTGGACAAAATAAGTATATAACGATTAACACATCGGAATAAGACTAAAACGTTAATATTAATTTACATGAACAAATGAAACAAAACACTTATACGATATTGGTATTATAGGTTTTCGTTGATTCGGTTTCTACTTGACGCAAGTTCCGACACACCGACATATCACTACAAGTGAGTTACAAACCCCTTTTTCGACTATTTTTATTACATGTTTTTGGGGGAAAACACGAGTACGTAAACGCTATTATTTACATGCTATCATACAATTGTTATTGTATGCTTTAAACGCTATTTTTACGGATACTCAATACTTGAAACGCATGCTTTATACATGGCTTGTATACGTTTGAAAATATTGTCGATAAGCTTTTGATTGTCGTATTGTGAATTGTATTACACACCATTAAAATTCCCGACATTTCCAAGTGACATTAGTTGCTATTAATCCCTTTGGAAAGGACCGATAGTAATATGTGGATAGCGCTATTAGGGTAGTGAGACCCTCACAACAACGTCAAATAACGATTGTGCACTATTACTATTTGGGTAGGCGTTAAGGCTTAGCAACGAAACATTGTGTAATACATTAGGATCGTCACATAGCCGTACACTATGTGGTCGATGCCTACATACTTTATATGCCACGTTACCTGTTTGGTACAACGCGCATATGCTTAACTTTATATACTCATTCTAAACATTGTAGCTCACTAACTACGTTATTCGTAGTTAACATTTTACTCGTGTTTTCAGGAAACGAGTAAGTGGATGATTATGCTTGTACGATACGATGGCTTTTGCGGGTTTTTGGCTAGATGACTTCGAGGTTTGGGAATGGTTTGGCGGGTTGGATTTGAAACGTTTGTACTTTGTATAATATGATGTAAACTTATATTGGTATCGTTTTGTAAACTCGAAATGGTTGTTTTTATATATATATATCAAAACTTGGTACTTCTATACACTTGCGTGATGATTACCATTGCTCTTCACATTCCGTGTTTCCGCTTTAGCGGGGTGTGACAGACTTGGTATCAGAGCTCAAGGTTATAGTGAATACCGATTTTTCAAAAATCAAACTATAACCAGTTTCTAAACAACGGATTTTATTTAACCAAAACGTGAAGGCATTGTTTAACTTAAATTATTAGGAGCCTGATCACCTTCGAATAATTTGGACTAAATTATGCCAGAACGGGATTGGTAAACATTTTTACGCAAACATTCCCCGGGATTCTCGAAGTCAGACCCGTTTGAACTTAGATGCTAAACTAAGATACACTATATGAGTTAGCTCATTACTAACCTTAACATAAGCATTAGTACTAACCTAACTCGGTTTCTTCCTAGGCTATGTCACACGGGAGGGAGATAGCTACGTCCGATGACGAGTCAGAGCCTTCATATGGCTCGGTATCACGATCGAGGAGCCAAGATTTGGTTCCCCCCATGTCTACACCCATACCTGCGGTTACACCACCTTACCGTAGGACAACACGGATGAGGACAGGTCCTCGTTGTCCTATGCCGACTCTTTCTCCGATTCGTCAGAACGGGGAGGGAAGTTCTCGACCTTCGACATCACACGCACCTCACCCAACTGACCCATACTCGAGACCCTATTCAGTGATGGAGAGGTATTCTTTCGAGAATGCCATGAGGGAGGTTAGGGCCCGACAGAATGAGGGTAGGCCACAGACGGACGTGCCACACAGGGACGTGCCACAAAGGGATGTGCCACAGACACCTGGAGCTCGGGGATTGACTCCCTATGAGATCCAAGGTTTGCGTAACATGTCCGATGACCTTCATGGGTTTACTCAGGTTGTGATAGAGCATACTACGAAGATACAAGATTTATACATCGATGTGCTACACGCTGAGTTAGTAGCACGGAGGGCAGCTCAGACAGCACGATGGTGGATGAGGATTTGCTTTGTACTGGTGTTTCTGATGGTTGTGATGGTTGTTCGTGGGTTTTAGATGTTGGTAGTTGTTGTCTTTTGGTATGTATGTTATGACTTGTTAGCGTAATAGTGGTAAATGCGTACGTTTGTAGTATGTTGTATTAAGTAGCGATGGTGTCAAGTTTTGGTTGTAAATATGTATGAACACCAAATTTTCAATCGATATATATAAAGGATCGGATTATAACTACAAATTGTTTATGTTCTTGTTATTTATCGTTGTTTGATTCTAAAGTAAAAGAGTATCCAAAACTCTAAACACGAGTTTCCTTTTGTAGGAAAATGGCTGATCACAACGATGACCACATCGCCCAGCGAATCAATGCCCGATTGAATGAGGCATTACCTGACCTCATCGCTCGAATAAATGCGGGCATTAACCAAGGAGGACGACGTGGGGATAACAATGAACAAAACAATAACAGAAACAACAACCAAGGAAACAACAACCAAGGAAACAACAACCAAGGGAACAATCAAGGAAATAACGAAGGGTGTAGCTATAAGACCTTCATGACTTGTAGGCCAAAGGAATTCCATGGTACTGAAGGTGCCATAGGACTATCGCGATGGATTGATAGTATGGAAGTAGTACTAAGGATCAGCCGATGTGCTGAGAATAGGAAGGTAGAATTTACATCATGCATGCTCCAAGGGCGAGCGTTGACCTGGTGGAACAACCAACTGCACGTCCAAGGACAGGACGCTGCCTATAATATGTCTTGGACAAGATTTAAGGAACTACTAGTAACGGAATATTGCCCTAAGGAAGTTTTGAAGACGCTTAAAACGAACTTTGGCATCATTCAATGGTCGGGACTGACATCGACACATACACGGCCCGATTTCATGAGCTTGCAAATTTAGTACCAGAACTGGTAACCCCTGAGGATAAACGAATCGAACATTATATATGGGGACATGCGCCAGAAATCAGGGCTATGGTGACATCTGCCGAGCCAATCACAATGCAACAAACTGTAAGTTTGGCTACTCGCCTAAGTCATGATTGGATAAGGAATGGAGGTGTATCATTGTTGGTCCAAGAGGATGCCAAGGGAAAAATAAAGGTTGGGGAAACTTATGGAAACAAGAAGGATCGTTTTCCTAAGAAAGTTAAAACGGTAAGCAATCATGGAGTAGTGATGGCTGAAAACACCGCTGGCTATCAAGGAAAGCGACCGAGGTGTGATAGGTGTGAAC
>CAJVGC010000267.1:0-24946 GCA_910822075.1 Senecio squalidus
TCAGCTTAGTCATAGGTGAAGCAATCTTGGAGAAGTTCTCGATAAATCGGCGATAATACCCAGCAAGACCCAAAAATGAACGGATTTCGGTCGGTGACTTCGGTGCAACCCAACTTTTAACAGCTTCAATCTTAGCAGGATCAACATGAATACCCTTCGCGCTAACCACGTGGCCAAGGAATTGAACTTCGGATATCCAGAACTCGCACTTAGAGAATTTTGCATACAACTTCTCTTTTCGAAGCACTTCTAGAACAAGGCGCAAATGCTCTTCATGTTCCTTGCGACTTCGGGAATAGATAAGAATGTCGTCGATGAATACGATAACGAATTTGTCAAGATACGGACGACAAATACGGTTCATTAGTTCCATGAATGCTGCAGGGGCGTTTGTCATACCAAACGGCATCACCATGAACTCGTAATGACCATACCGAGTACGAAAAGCAGTCTTAGGTATATCATCTTCTCGAACTCTCAACTGATGATAACCAGAGCGAAGATCGATCTTTGAGAAATAGCAAGAACCCTGTAGTTGATCGAATAAATCATCAATACGAGGAAGGGGATAACGGTTCTTCACAGTCAACTTGTTTAACTCCCGATAATCAATACATAAACGCATGGAGCCATCCTTCTTCTTAACAAAGAGAACAGGAGCACCCCACGGGGAGAAACTAGGACGGATAAAACCCTTATCGACCAGTTCCTGAATTTGTTTCGACAACTCGAGCATCTCGGAAGGAGCCAAACGATACGGAGCTTTAGCAACAGGTGCAGCTCCAGGAATAAGATCAATACGGAAATCGGTTTGTCTCTGGGGAGGGACTCCAGGTAAATCGTCGGGAAAAACGTCAGAATATTCGCGGACAATCGATACACCATCAATCTTTATCGCAGAGTCTTTCTTCACCAAGTGAGCAAGATATAAAGAACAACCCTGACGGACGTACTCGCGAACTTTCAAACAAGAAATAACTTTAAGGCGTTTCCCGGCCTTGTCTCCATGTACAATCAACTGATCTCCATCCGGCTTCTGAATACGAATAAGCTTCTCATAACAGACTATCTCTCCTTTATGCTTCGCTAACCAATCCATACCGACTACGACGTCGAAACTACCGAGTTTCATAGGGATAAGGTCGATGGAAAAAGGAATGTCGGCTAAAACGAGAGAGATATCACGTATAACTTCCTTAACACAGGCACGTCTACCGTCAGCTATTTCTACTTCATAGGCAGGCTCTAAAAGACTAGAGGCACGGTTTACTAAGGGGCGAAAGTCACTAGAAATAAAACTTCTATCGGCACCCGAATCAAACAGAATAAAAGCAGGATAATCGTCAACAAGGAATGTACCAGTGACTACTGTAGGATCCTGATGAGCTTCAGCAGATTCCATAGCGAAAGCTCGGCTCTTAGCAGGATTCCCTCTAGCACTAGTACCAGCACCAGGAGTAGGAAGGGAATTGGATGATGCAAGCTTGGGGCACTGCTGACGGCGGTGACCCACTTCTCCACATTCGTAGCAAGCTCCATGCAGTTCTCTTACAAAATTGCTCAGTGTGGCCTAACCTCTTGCAGCGTTTACATTCCCAACACGCTACATTCGCCGCATGAGCACTACCACAAGTGTCACACCTAGGGCGCACGCCCTGATAACCAGTTCCAGAACTCGTCAACGCATATACTTGAGAAGCTTTAGGTCTCTGATAATGATTACGGCTTCTCTTTCTCGAATTACCCATATCTCTCCTTTCATGTCTACCAGCATCTCTTCGGCTCGCAACTGGCTGGAGAGTACCACCTCGAATCGCACTTGCGGTCAACCGATCAGCAATATCAACCGCATCTACAGTACCCTTAAGCTGTGCCACGATCACGGGTATAGCTGCAGCAATCTGCTCCGCGATCATCTGACTGATGTTCGGAGTAGCGGTGTTAGTATTGGGAACAGCAGTGGTATTCTGAACCGTAGCACCCGCTCTAGTACTGGCGCGACCTCGCCTTGCCGACCTTCTCGTAGCAGTGACGGCAGGAGTAGACCTAGTAGAAGTTCTCTTACGCGGCATCTTCTACGGATATCTAACGGAATAAATCAGAACGATAAACTGTACGTGCGACTAAAACGAGCAGGCCTCAAAACATAAAAAGCATAACAAAAGCACATATAGCATATAAATCACATACAGGCCCACAAAAGAAGGAAATGCGCACATAGAGTAAATCAGATAGGTCCAAAAGCCTAGGTCATAGTCTAAGTGATTCCGTAAGGTCACTTAGTTCGCTATAACCATTGGCTCTGATACCAACTTCTGTCACACCCCGCATAGAAATGGCGGAAACCGAGGTGCGCAGTGTATACGGTATCAGAGATTCAAAGGTTACATCAAACATAAATAAACCAAACATCATCAACATAGATAAAGAGTTGAAGTAAAATACTTATTACAATCATTCGAATAGTATCAAAATACGACTACAGAGTTTTGGGAAACTAAGGAATTACAATACAAAATAAATTCCAGCAAAAATCCCAAGTAGTCAAGCAAGCATAGCATCAAAAGAGGTAACCTCAAATCCCTGAAAAGCGTTAAAATACGACGTCAACATAAAGTTGGTGAATTATTCGCTATAGTAAATAAAAACATAATTGTATAAAAGTTTTCAATAAGTTTTGACCCAAAAGATAAGATTTGAAGATAAGTCTTTTGAAAATGATATTTCAAAATATATTTGAAGTATATAAAACCTTTCGATAAAATATTCATATTTGTACCATACGGTACCATAATCATATTTGTACCATACGGTACCATAAACATATTTGTACCATACGGTACCATAATCATTTCATAAAATAGCAGCTTTAGGAACATACAATACACCTGACCCTAACAATAGATACTGGCAACTAACCCCACCTAGTGTCTCAAACTAGGTTATCCTCGATAATAATACTCGGTTGTAAGATTGTTAACATGGACAGGGCTCACCATATCCAAAATAGTGTTAACAATGAGGGTTTGTCAGACCCTTATAGCTATATATACTTCCGACGGTACAAGACTAACAGGTGTGTATACGGGGCCTTATACTACCACATAGGCGGTACAAGTTGGGTGAGATCATCTAAAGCATTCATATAAGTGCATATACATGCCATAATACATACATAACATAAAATACCTTTGTTTAACGCTAATCATGCCCAAAAATATAAAAAGGGTAAAAAAGGGCAACGAATAACTCACTGATAGCAAAGCAATCCAAATCTTTATATGTCGGGAAATACAATAATACCGTCAAGCTTCAATGTCTAAGTGCCCTATACATCACGTAAATAAAACATGTCTAAGTATCTCTAAGTCTAGTAGGGTTATGCCTTAATGATTAACGTTTTATACGGATTTTGAACGACCAATAGGAATATCGACATAATGGAGTAACGAGTGTTTCGGAAAGTCAACAGACTAGATACGTGATTTTCATACTTACGTGCACTACAAGTCACGTAAGTATCAAGTTACGTGTTATACAAGAGTTACGGGACAAAACAAGAAGTTACGGAGCATAAGGACCAATTACGTGAATAATTATGAATTTCAGGGACCAATCACGTAACTATGGGAGTTACGTGAGGATGAAGTCTATTACGTGACTTTCAAGTCAATTACGTGACTTAGAGACCAATTACGTGAATATGAAGACAATTACGTGCATAAGGGACTAATTACGTGACAAAAGGACTAATTACGTGAACAATTTCGCGACAAAAGGACTAGTTATGTAAACAGCTTATAGTTACGTGATGATGATGATGACAATTACGTGAGGGTCACGTAACTCACAATTTCGTGAGTGTAACTCACAATTTCGTGAGTGTAACTCTCAGATGATCAGTTACGTGCATGTAACTACAGTTACGTGCATGTAACTGAGTTTTTACGAAAAATACATTCGGAAATCGATTTCTGAGTGTTCTAAAGGTCTAAATGACCCCAAATTGGAACCCTATGTCCAGAATATGATAACATACAATAATCTTAAATAAAATCCAAGTTTTGATGGTGAGAAGTGGTATTTTCGGGTTTCAATTAAAATAACAAAGTTTAGAACCAAAATGAAGTAATACTTACCCGATCGAAACGAATTTCGGAGGATAGATAGAGGTGATGATGGTGATCAATAATCCGGTCTCGGATTTGAAATCGGACGGTTGGATCGCCGGAAAAGTTAGAGAGAAGGTGGAGGTTTGTATGTGTTTTCTTGAGTGAGAAGTTAGAGAGAGAGTGTGTAGGTGAAAATGAGGATAAAGACAAAGTGGTTGGTGGGTAATAAGACAAAAATTCTGGTAAGGACGAATTTTGTAATAAAATTTGACATAGGACTAAAATTGTAATAGAATTTCTCGCGTAGGACTAGTTTTGTAATAAAATTTCCGAAAAGACTAAAAATGAAATACTTTTTAAACGTTAATCTTAATCATATAATTAAGGCATAATTCCCCTAAACTTATCATAAGAGCATACTAGACTTATACTAAAGGCACTTAAGACTATACGTTCCCGACATAAAGATCCGAATCACATACTATATACCCGATAAACGCAAATACGCATAAAATACAAATACGATACTCATAAAATACGAATACGATAAATCATAAAAGAAATACAATAGGGTCAAAACACGAATATAAATAAATAAAACGAATACGAGACGATAGAATAATACCGTGAAATTCGCGAATGTCACAATAACCAAAGTGCGAGTATAGATACCTAGATTAAGCATACACTGAACCTGACCAACTGTATCCCCTATCCTAAGGTGATGTCAAACCAAAGGCAACAACAACATACGGCCATAACATCCACTCATAGGTACGGCCTATCGAGCAATGAGGGTGGGTCAAACCCATATAGATCTATATATATGCAACCGTGGGCAAAAGCTAACAAGTGTATAAGAGGGGCTTACCCAAGCCTAATGACATCTAATCTGAGGTGATACTAATCCACTAGGTAAACAAGATATACATACATTTGACAATTTAAAATACGCTTTCCAGCCCAAAAATAGTAAAAGAATAGGGCTACGAATAACTCACAAAATAAGCTCGGCAAGATATCGGGTATATAATCAATAAGGAGCTAGAACTTCGCCGCCTAAGTGCCCTAAACAACATAACATAGTCTAAGTATCTCAATAACATAGTACGGTTTAGCCTTGTCGGTTAAGTTTATTATTTAAGGTTTATTAAAGTATTCCAACGATCTCCAAGTCGTGTCGTGATGACGGATCCAGGTGACGATGTTCCGTGTCGATAGGGACGGTAGGAAAATATCGGTAATTTCACGTCATAAAGACTATTAGAAGGGAATAACATTCCGAGCCCCAAAGAATGACTACCAGGAATATCAGTTGAAAGGAATACTGTTACCAAAGTTTATTGAGATCGACCAAAGTCAACGACAAAATGTTGACTTGGTCAAAGTCAAAGATGTTGACTTGGTCAAAGTCAAAGATGTTGACTTGGTCAAACTCAAAGATGTTGACTTGGTCAAAGTCAAAGTCAACAATTGGAAGGAAAAGTCAAAATTAGGGATGTTGATTTAGATTAGTCAAAAGTCAACGATTTTGAAGAAAAAATCAAAGTCAATGATTTTTATAGAATGGAAATCAACTTTGACACTTTAAGAGTAAAAAGACTTTTATTTCAAAATAATATAGTAAAAAGTTTTAGAACGGTTTTAAATGATTTTGACGTAAAAAGTAAGTAAGACGTTTGTTTTAATTAAATTTGATAACGTTTAAGATTGCGGTAGTGTCTTTGAGTCCAAAGACGTTATTTTGACGTTATATAATACATTTATACATAATAGATTACTTATATATACGTTTAAAGTTGATTAAGAGTGTGAAATATGCTAAGGGCCTTTGCTGAATATTTAACAAAAAACTGAATTTTGAGGAACAGACCCCCGGTGCTGCGCACCAAGGGTTTGGTGCTAAGCACTGGGCCATTTCCAAATTTATAAAATTTACGTTTTAGTCGAAAACTGATTCGTTTGACGTTTTATGGTAAAAAGGTAAAATGTCCGAAAGTTAAATTAGGTTCAAATAACATTTACAAGGTGTTATATATATGTATGTGTGTAGTTTTTACATACTAATATAGTAATTACGTTATTTTCGGGTTATATCACATTTTTACATATTTCACATGTTTTAAGTCCACAACTCTCAAGAGCAAAAGGTGTTGGTCTAATATGTTAACCTAACCATTTTACAAGGCTTCACCGAAATATAAAGATGAAAGGAAATAGGTTAGAGATTACGAATGTTTTACCGATTTCACCCGCAAGACGTGTAGATATTTGAAACTTGCAAAGGATTTCGGTGAGTGGCTTGATGGTGGTGGTGAGGAGGTAATAGGCTCCATAACATGAAAAATACTCACCATTAGTAAAGGTTTTTAAAAAGTGAAAGAAGGCTAAAATGATTATTGGAGAAGTTTCTTACCAAACTTAAAGGTGGAAGTTTCCTCCGAGATGATGACCAACTTTCCAAGACAAGGGGTGAGAATAAGAGAGCTTCCATTTCACACATGAACAAAATTGTGTTAGAAGTTCCCAAATGGAGAAGAAAATAGAGATAGTTTGGAGAGTTTACATACCAAAATCAAAATAACGTTTCTTCAAGGAAAATCACCGAAACTCTCCATCTTCAAGGAAGTCACCGGAAATAAAAATTGGTAAGACAAAGGAAATAAGATTATGAGTTAGAAACTCCAAGCTAAATGGAAGAAAATAGAAGAAAAAGAAGGAAAACCTTAAGAAATTACTTACCGAATTGGTGTAGAATCAAAGGGTGTTAACAAAAGATGATTTCTCTAACTTTCTCCCTTGGATTCTCACTTCAAATGTGATGTACTCTACCATTATTTCTCAGGAATTTTTAGAGAGAAAACAAGAGTTTGAAAGAAGTGAGAATGAGAGAAAAAGGTGATAAAGTGTTTAGATGTAAAATGGTAGTTTTGGTAACATAGAAGTTGTGATCCACCTCTAGATTCACAAACTTACCCATCATTGCCAAATAAGGCCATTTACAGCAGGAATCACGAGCCAAAAAGGTTTGGAATCTCAAAGTTTTGACCCCAAAAGTCGAGTTGGAATTTAGTCAAAAATGGGGGTGGTGCTGCGCACCAAGAGAGGGGTGCTTAGCACCGTGGCCCCTTGTGGTCAATTCCGTTATCTTTTCGTTAAAGGACCAGATTTGTAACAGATTCCGTTAGTTCTCCGTTAAAGGACTAACTTTGTAATAGAATAAGTTAGAGGACTAACTTTGTAATGAAATTTCGAAATATGATTTTCTTAACCGACTTTCATGGCGTAAACACACTACTTAAATAACGTGAGCATACTAACTATTAGGCACTTAGGTGATTCTAAAGCTTCCGTCTCAAGAGACAAAGTAAATAAAACACATAACCCGACTCAAATGCAATAAACGTGAGTAGAAATAAAGCGAAATACAAGGGTCCAAATCATTGCGAATAAAAAGAGTAATAAACAATAAATGAATTATGCTTCGAAAAGACGGATTGTCACATGAACTCTCCTCAATTTTGTGTTAAACCTTCTTTACACTTCGGGAAATGGTTGTTCTTGAGGGAGAAATGTTTGGAAATGCATGAGATTTGATACCGGTTAGTTAGTTTAAGTCTTAAGTGAATATTTACGGATTGTTAGGTGAAGTTATTTAGTCAAATAACTCATAATTAACTTATATATAAGATACATATTCATACATATACTTATTTACAAGATTTTACAAGATTTAGTTAACTTTTGTTAAGTTTGTTTATAATATAGCTTATATATAAATTACTTAGATTTACAAGTCCACTAAGTTTTAAGAAAGTGTTGGACCATTTTCGAAAGGAATTTACTAATAACCCTATAGGTAATTATCCGGTTTTATATATGTTTAACATAATGTTTCCGGTTAAATTTTCTAATAACCTATTAGCATGGAAAGGTTATTAAGTTTTATAGCAACTTTTAGATCTTTAACCGTTTTAACCATTTTAAAATTTTTTATATAAGTTTAGGTGAGAAAAAGTGATAAATTAAAGGAAAAACGTAAAGATGATAAAAAGTATAGATTTACCGGAAAGTCCTTCGAATGGCTAGCAAGTCTTGAGACTTTTGCCGGAAGGACTCCAAGAAGAGTATGGAAAATAGAAAACTCCAAAACAAGAAGGAAAGAGATATGTTAGCATGTGAGTTTTTTTAAAGATGAAAATGAGGAAAAAGTGTTTATAAGAGATTTTACTTACCACTTTCACAAAGATGAGAAAAGTCTTCCAACTTAAGAACAAATCGGAAAAAGCTTCCAAGGAAGACGTGGAGAGTAAGAGTTCCAAATAAGAAAATAAACAATATGTTATAAGGTGAATTTTATGAAGAAGGAAAGTTTAAAGAAAAGTGTTTCGAGGATGGGGTTTACTTACCAAGTTTCCAAGAGTTGAAACTCTTCAAACTCAAGAATTAACCGAGAAGTAAAAGATGGATATTTGTTGGATAAATCCCTTGCAAGAACATAGAAATGAATTAGTATCTTCAAAGTGTCAAGGAAAGGAAGTTAGAGTAGGTAAAAGATGGATTTTCGAAGGAAATTACTTACCGAAAGATGTATGAACCAAGAGAAGACTTCTTGTGATCTTTCCTAACACAAATACCACCTTTGAATGTGGTTTATGTCTCTCAAAATTTTTGGAAATGAAAAGAAACTTGAGAGAGTTTGTGTTAGAGAGAGATACAAAAAATTGAAGAATGAGATGGAAAAGTGGTTTAAGGTTAAGAAATGGAATGAGAAATGGAATGGGAAGGTTTTGGGCAGAAATCACATGGTTGCATGTGAGTTGGAATCTCAAGGAAAGCAAAACGTTTTTGTCAATATGTGACCAGCAGACCAGGGTTGCGCCCTAGGTCTTTAGGGTTGCGCCCTCGATGCCAGTTTCTGCTCCGTTAGTTTGTCCGTTAAAAAAACTGAATTTGTAACATATTCTGTTAGTTCCCGTTAAAGGACTAACCTTGTAAAAGATTTTTAATTAGAGGACTAATTTTATAATATTTTTAACGTTAATTTTTCTCGAAAAGACGAAGGCTTAAAAATACCAATATAAACTTACGAGAATACTTATAGTTGTTAGGCACTTAGGTACTATAACGTTTACGTCACGAAGGACGAAACAATAATATAAATCTAGACTAACCCAAAATCACGTGAAACAAAATAAATACCAATAATAATAGGGTCAAAATAAAATAAATAAAAATAACGGTAGATGATAAAACGCAAAAGTGTTACGAAATTTGCGGTTGTCACAGGATCCATCCAGGGTCGGGTCTTAGGAAGTACACTATGGCCGACCGTACAAAGTCCATTATTGTTTTGGGGCCCATTTTTAAGTAAATATATGAATATGCTTGTGTAACGCTAGATGAAATAACACGTTTCATCTAACAATATAAGATAAAACACATTGTTATTGTTGTTTTGTATTATTTAATTTAATAACAAATATCGTAGCACACATTAAATTTGTTTTTATGTATATAGAAGATGTATTAGGGGACCATATTTTTATCGTCGAACAGGGCCTCTAAAGTCTCTTGCCCGGCCCTGGATCCACATTATGCGGTTGTATTAATAGTAAGAAACCAAACTAGAGTGTCAAAATTACTTGGAATATATTTGTTAGGTTTCACATATTTTACATATTTACTTTCTTAGTTTCAAACCAAAATTATGTCTCATCTTAACTTTTCAAATTTAAAGTGTTTGTTCACGATATAGAAGTACACAAGTAATCATTCGACCAAACAGTTGTGAATCTGCCTTCAAATGAGTGATTAGTAAATAAACAGGACAAGATGTCACAGATGGAGATGACCCTTTAACACCCGGTTTCAACTTACTCAAATATACAAATAAAAACTTCAAATTGCACTTATCTTTTAATTCTCAATACCATTCATATGCAAACGAAATAATTTCAACAAAGCAAAACTTTTATACCTTTTATATAGGGGTGTAAATTTCGGGTTTGACCACGAACCGGACCGGGTTTGAAAACCGAACCGGTTTGGTTTGAAAACCGAACCAGTTTTTGGTCAAACCTACCAAACCGGTTTCGGTTTGTTTCGGTTTGGATCGGTTTTTGGGTTCGAAAATGTTAAACCAGTGAAACCGGTTTCCCACCGGTTCGGGTTAAAAACCCGGGTCCAAACCGGTTACCAAAAATTTAATTAAAAAAAACGTAACTTGCAAAAACACGTTAAATTCGACTTTTTAAAAAAAAATTTGCACACATCATACATAAACGTAGTATTCTACTAAAAAAGCTTGAAACATATTTTGAAAGCTTAATATTTCGATAATTATTAACGAAAACGTGCGAAAAAGTACTATTTCTTATTAGAAATGTAACTAATAACATTGGAAAAAAAAACCGTAAATTGCAAAAACACTTTGAAATTCGATTTTTTTAAAATATTCTTGGCACACATCATACATATACATTGTATTCTACTAAAAAAACTTGAAACTAATTTTCAAAGCTTCATATTTCGACAATTATTAAACAAAGCGGAAAAAGTACTATTTTTTGTTACTATTTTTTATTAGAGATGTAACTAATAACATTGGAAATTTGAAATTGTTTTCTTCATTCTCAATCTTCGTCTACTTGAATAAATTCATCTTGAACTTGTTCTTCTTCGGAGCTATATGCTCGGGTAGCTTCATCGAGAGTGATTTCTTCATCGGAGAGTGATATTGCAACTCCTTCTTCCACCTCGATATCGAGTACTTCGCCTTCATATTCTAGTTCGCCTTCAAGATTTTGGTGGTCTTGTGTACGTTCGGCCGCGTCTAAGTAATCCTTCAAGCAAATGCACATCTCCAATGCCGCCGGTGTGAGTCTTGTTCTTCGTAACGATAATACCCTGTCACTAAGAGAAAGAGCGGATTCCGAAGCTACCGAAGAAGCTTGGACGGTTAATAGATCTTTGGCTATGGCAGATAGAACGGGAAATTGAGATTCCCGTGCTTTCCACCAAGCCAAAACCTCAAAGTTGGTGAATTCTTCAACCCCCATAGTTGCTAAAAAATCCGTTCCCGTATACCTCTCATATTCGCTATTAGTTTGGTCACCCCCCTCCCCCCTAGCACGTTTAATGTTTTCTCGTCTTAATTGGTTAAACATGTCAATTTACGGGTCCGCGCTAGTATAGTTTTCATAGGTCGAGGTCATAGAAGAACTTGATTCACCCACATTTGATGTTCTAAACTTGTTAAAATAAACACCAAATAACCCTTTAAAAGAATTATCAAATTCGACTATGGCTTTATCGGCATATAATGGGTCGTTCAAACCACAATTCAATTTTTCAAAGATTGTTCTTATATTGTATCCCCCCCCCCCCCCCCCCCCCCCCCCCAATTTTGTTCAAACACGGGTTTAGTGCGGCGGAAACGGTAATTAAAGGTGACAATTTAGAAAAATATTTTCTCATTTTTTCTTTCATCGGGGCTACCATTAACTTATACAAATTCCCTCTATATTCATAATCGTCTAACTTTGTAGCCATAAAAGTTAGTTGTTTAAGGAATAAATGACTCGTGGGATAATAAACACCCGATAACAAAGTTGTTGCGGTTTTAAAAACTTTTAGCAATTCACTTATTTTACGAATAATTTCCCAATTTTCAAGCGGAAATGATGCAATACCCCGATGCGCTACCACTAAGTCGTTATGAAAATATAAACTACCTTGTTGGCGTAAACCATAAATAAGCATATTGTAAGTCGAATTCCATCTTTAGGAACAACCCAATTAGGTACCAAAAAGACGGAATTCGTTTCCTTACAAACTTTCATATATGCCTTGTATCTACTTTTGTGGTTTGAAAAAATATCGCCTAACATTTTTCTATAACACATTATGGCGTCTTTTACTTCGGTGACTTCTAGTCCGGCTTGCACAACAAAATTAATAATGTGTGCAACGCATCGACCATGATAAAAGTCACCGTTCATTGGTGGTTTGTATTTTAGTTTTAGTTTACCCACCGCGTTTGTATTATTACTCGCATTATCAAATGCAATTGAAAACACTTTTTCTTCCAAACCAAACCTTTGTAAAACATCCGTTAACATGTGAAATAAGTTATGACCCGAGTGATGATAAGGAAATTGGTCAAAAGCAATAACCCTCTTCATCATTTGCCACGATTCGGGATCACATCAATGTGCGGTAACGCAAAGGTATGAATCGGGCAAACCATGAGGAGCCGACCAAACATCGGTTGTTAAGTTTACATTTGCATTTAAATTTTCAAAACCTTTTAATATCATTATTTTAGCTTTTTTCCAAATTTTTAAACAATCACTACGAAGATTATTACGACTTACATGAGTATATCGCGGTTGGAGGCACTTTTGAACCACCCTAGTGAATCGAGGGTTGTCGAAGTGATTGAATGGCAAGGCGGATTGAATCACAAAACCCGCAAACTCTTGACGCATCCGCTCCGTCGAATAAACAAAAATACTCCCGTCTTGACCCATCGATGATTGACCCGATTCCGGTGCTTTATGGAGAACTTTGCAATGCTTATCGACATGATTCTTCAACGTCGAGTTGGAATTATGTTTCAAAAAATGGCCGCAATGATTACAATGCGCCATCGTTTCGCCATCGGACAATTTCACCAACCGGTAATGTTGCCAAACATTCTTGTTTCGGGTTGTTTCGAGAACCTCTACGATCGTTCTTTCGCTTGAGGAACCACAACCGGTTGAAGCGGTAGAGCTTTGAGTTGTCATTTGATTGTTGATGATTTTTTGAGAATTTTTCTAACGTTTTTCGAAGGTATTTTTTGCGTTTTTAGAGCTTTGAGAGTGTTTTGAGAGAGTTAGAAGTGTGTGTTTAATCCCAAACTCAACCACATATTTATAGTAAATTTGGAATGATAAAATGATAAAAAAAAAAAGCAAAAAAAAGGTCAAAAGTGGGTTCTAACGACCATTTTAACGGCTATATTCGATCAGCCAACGGCTAGAATTTAAAACCGGTTTGGCAAACCGGTTCCCCAAACCGGTTCCCTAAAAACCGGTCGCAACCCGATTTTCAATCCCAAGTCTAGAACCGGTTCCAAACCGCCGGTACATTATTGCTTCAATAAAGGTGTCTTTCTTCAACAAAATTTTCGTTTACCCGACTACCAGCTAAATATACCTTTTATAACATGCTAATTGCTAAATAACTTACAAATTTTCTGATGTTTATTTAATATTTTGGTTCCAATTTAATCGGTTTCAATTCCATTCGGTTTAACTTTGAACCAATAGAGAATTCTAACATTAACAAAATCTCTAGAATTATCAGTTAAGAAGACGATACTGCATCAAAAGATATCAAACATAGCGAGTCACATGAAAGTGATAATGTTCGAAGTTTATACACCGGTGGAAAATTACCTTAAGGGATTGATTGCTTCAGATAAAGACGCCACTCATCAATATATGCCATCTTATCATGTTTCAAGCTTGGTAGTTCACATGTTTCTATTCTTTCTATTATCTTTTTAGCCTTACCAAGAAGCTTGGCTGCAACCTTCACACTCTCCTCTAGTTTCTCTATCACACTTTCATGGCATTTCATTGTTATGACTTGTGGTATGTTGGTGAAGCATGCGGAAAGTATGTCTGCAATCATGCCATTTAAAAAGGTAAACATCTGCTTTTTGGTAATCGGCTGTATGTTGGTTTTGTGTCTAAGCAAGAGTGTTTGTGCAATCCGGTACATTGAATTGGCAGCAATCAGCTCCTTAGAAGTTTTCTCCACCATTTCTCCATTATTGATTTCCATGATTTCTATCACAATTTTTTCAGCTTTATCTGCAAACCATTCAAGAATCTCTGTTGCTGTTTTCCCTTTGAAAACATTTTTTGCTAGAGTATTGTCCAACCACTTGCCCTTGTTTTCGACCTCATTCCATAAGGTTATTGTGGCCTTGCGAATATTTACATATTCACTTTCCGTATTGAAGCTTTCTTCCACGAGATTTGTGTACGAAAGACCTTCACTAACACTTTCTAACAAGCTTTCAACCCTGTCCTTACAAATATTTGGGAGAGAAACAGCAATGCATGTAAGGGTTATTATCGGTAAGCTCCAGCTGTTAACAAGTTCAACAGAAAGCAGAGGTTGAACATGGTCACTATCAAACTTCTCTACTCCCTCGAATCCAGTAGAATTCTCAAGAAGCTTTAAAAGATTGTTGTTTTGTTCTTTCTCAGCCTTTTCGATGAATGAATTCATAGAACTTAAAATGCCCGTCACTGTTGATTTGGTAAGAGTCATCTCATCATCAATTTGTAAAACATATTTGCTTAGGTCTTCGTGTATATTATCAGTGTTTGAGGCAATTGGTGGAGTCGACAACCTTGCCATCATGCAATGAAAACAGTAGATGATTAACACTGGAATGCCTGCCTGGAAGAGCGATGTCACTTTGCATGATACGACAATTACCTTTTGAAATCTTATGCATATGCTTAGAACGATATTTTTTGAATTATACACGAAGGTTCTTGATTTGCGGCTGCTTGATAAAAAAGGTATAGAACTTTCTTTCCACTCATATAACTTTTGGGTCCAGTATTTCTCTACATTGAAAACCTTGTAATGACTCCTATTCCATTTACTGGTCAAGTCATAACTGAAAACTGTATAAAATCTAATTATCGGGGCAATAGTACCAACCACGACTCCAATTGATTGTGTTATAACAATGGCAAGTGTTGACCATTTGTACGCTGATCTATACGCACCTTCTTCTTTGTGGTCTCCGTGGACTCCATACGGAATTTTCAACATCATACTGTAGGTCATGGAGAAAACACATACCGAAATTACCCCAGAAGCAGTGGATAGTGGATTAGTAGCCATCACAAATTGAGGGCTACCAGTTTCTGCCATGACCCAGTACCTTCTCACATGTTGTCTCAGTTTCTCAACAATAGACATTTGGGTATCTTGTAGATGTCGATCAGTCAAAGTTATTTTGTTTGCGGCTTGATACTTATATTCTAAAATCTCTTTAGAGGTAGCAATTGTTAAAGAAAAAGAAATCATTATTATTAGTAGCAGGATCATCATAACCATATAGGTGTATGCGACGATAACGCAATTTAAATCTAAAACAGGATCATGTTTTGAAAGATCGAGATTAATATGATTGATAACGCCAGTATTTATTTCAATGCCAATATTCACAATTATAGTGATAACAAGAATGGACAAACCTATGACATTTACAAGAAGTGTGTTGTTGTCCATAGATGCCAGAGAAGGCATTAAGTTAGCCATCATTGTGCACATAAAACCCAAACCTCCTAGCTTGGCTGCTTGGTCCATGTAAGTTGATCTCACCACTTAGATCCATGGGCAGCTTCACAGCTACAGTTATGACAGTCATAGAAGCAGCATTGAGTGAGAAATATTTACATGGAAACCAGAACTTTTTACGTCGTAACCCTTGCCAAAAATCTGCAGCCATGGCAAGGATACAAAGTAATGATCCTATTGCCGTGTAGATCCCAATCCACACCATAGGCTCACTAAACTTCTGCGGGTCTACTTTTTGTTCGGATACCAGGTGCAAAGTCATCGGAAACCTTATTGATGTAATAAGAGTTGTCTTCTCTTTTCTTTTATATATAACAATTCATAGTTTATCAGAACTTGCCAAGATGTTGCACAGAAACCTCCCATTCAATACGATAATATTTCCATGTCATAGTGTACTATTATAAGAAATTAATATCACTGGTTGATGCCTATATTTTGTCAAAAGGTATAACCATATTAAAATACTAAATGAGACTAATCATCTTATTAGCTTATTAGCTTTCAGAGCTTTTCTACTAACCAACGAATAAAATGAATACCTTAAGAGCTTAGCAAAGTTGATTACCAACGCTTCTAAAAATTAACTTATTTACAGCAAATAAGCTATTAAGCTCTTTGGAATAAAATAAGCTAATGAGACGACTATCTTTTACTCTGCAAATATTAGATTATAGGCTGACTTAAAAAACAAAACTTCGAGATCACTGTCACAATTACAAAAGCAACATATTTTCTCATCTTTTTTATGTATTTCGATAATCCATCGTTTGATTCTTGTGAATTTCATGTGAAATCCTTATTTTAATTCTAACTGAATTACAAAATGGCATCTGTCATGTTGAAGATGAAGTAGAATTTATTTGAGTTTTCTTTCATATTCGACTTTTATAAATGAAGGTAGATGACAAAGACATAAGAACAAGTAGAAAAGAGGTGGTTTTAAGTTCTAACTTGGACTCTAAACCATATTTTGTCTTTAAATAATCAAATAAATAGACATTATAACAAATATTGTCATTTCCTACCAACTTTCTTTGGACATTTGTAGTATCTTGTATCGTGTTTATATGTATGGGTGTAGACTTAAATCTATCAAAAATTGTTGGTCAAAGATTAAATACAACAATTACCAAAAGAAGTATAAAAATTATAAAAGTAAATCCATTAATGTACATTTTAGCTTCTTAAGATGTACAAGATTATACTTACGAGTAACTAGTTTAGTTGGGGATAACCGGTAACAAAAGCCATTGGAAAAACTGAAAAAATGACAATGGTTGAAAGATAAAGATAAAATGTAGAGATATACTTACGAGTAAACACTAAAAAGTCTAACGATCAGATTTTTTGTGTGAGAAAACACTATTCACTAGTTCAGTATCTTTAATCTTGATATATAATAAAAGAAGGGCCTTAAATGCCACATGACGAAGTAAAGTCCGTTGGATGGGTTAACTTCTTTAATGTCAGCCGTTAGATCATATTGATGATGTCATCAAAGATTATTTTCATTTTCCCTCGTACATTACATAATTACATTCTCTATTTCATTCCATCTCTACTAAAATAAAAACATAATTATAATTTATTTATCGTTAAAATTTGAACTATAATTTACTTTATTATTATTCTAAAATCTCATGATACAAAATATCAAAACATATATATAAAGATAAAAGTGTATATGTTATTACTAACGATAAACAATATTGTATAAACGTAAAGGTATATATATGTATTATATGTACAAACATTATTTCTCATAATAAATTAAAATTATGATTCAACTTTTATTTTTTCACGCATTATCACGGGACAATTGATTTATATAGTAAAGTAAAGTAATAGTAATATATCTAAAACATATAAGCGCTATATGTTTCAACTATTCAAATCAATTACTAAAATAATTACTCAAAAAATTGACTAGCAAACTGAATCTTGTTCCCTTTAATATGATCATCATGTTCAAGTTGTGGCATATGTTTTGTAAGCGGATATGCTATGTTCTTATTTATGAACTTCGATAGTATCAAGTTCCTTCCTTTTAGTTACATTTTTATGTACAGCTTTCGAAGGATGTGCCGGGAACCCTTTTGAGATCTTGGTTCCTCTACTCGTCTATGTTGATGACATACTTGTAGTTGTTGGTAATGAGTTAAACCACATCATCATTCATCACCACCAAACTTAGTTTACAGGACCGATTCAAACATCAAAGACTAAGAAACTCTTCTCACTTACCTGAGAAAATATGCCCTTGAACTTCTAATTTATGCCAAATTACTTATTGATTTTATTCCATCTTTCACTCCACTTGATCCAAACATAAAACTTTCCCACCCGAAAAGGGATCTCTTACAATATCCAACCCTATAAACCTTAGTTGGCAAATTAGTTACCCATAACAAGGCAAGATCTTTCTTTCTTGGCATAAGCACTCAATCAGTTTTCCCATCAACACATAACCTCACACAAGGTAGCTTTGACTAGGGGCCTTAGATATGTCAAACTAATGTATGGGCGGCTTTCCCTTTCCAACTTAAATTGATATAAAACAATGTTGAGATAGCAAATGGGCTAGCTGTTCCCATACTAGAAGATCTTGTAGTTGGTTGCAAAATATTGTTGGGATTCTTTCTCTTGGAAGTCAATGAGACAATTAATGATCTCGAGGTAATTCACTGAAGCATAATATAAAGAGTTTGTTACTCATTCTTTTAAAGTACCGCGTTCGATCTGAAACCAAATTATTCCAATTCCTGAATGGACTTGACCGGAGGTATGACCCAATCAACGGGAAATTCTTCGTTCTGACCCACTTCCATCACCCGAAACTGCTTATGCTATGGTCAGGAAAGAAAAAGCTCACCAAGCTATCATTGACGAGAATCATGAAGCAGATATGGGTGTAGCAGCTGGACTCAATACCACTGGGGATGGAGCAGGGATCGTCTCCAAGAACTATCAAACAGAAAAGTCGGCATTTCGACCCCAATCAAAGGTCGATAAAAGCAAGCTCAAGTGTGAAGAGTGTGGTATGTCAAAACACACCAAAGAGCAATGCTTAATATTGTCGGATATCCAGACTGGTGAATGAGAATCACAAGACCTCCAAGACTGGAAAAGTTGCGGCCGCTGTAGGAAGCAGTGAAACTAGAGGCGGAGGAGAGACGAGTACCGATGGCGCACCAGATCCAAGTATAGGGTTTGGTTGTTCTATACCAAACCCTTCGGGTAATGACACCTTTTTAAATCCAAAAAGTTTTCATAAAAACTTACTCGATAAGTTAAATGATTACGATTTAAAAAGGAAAAATATGAGAATTCTTCTGACAAAGCTCATGTTGCAACCAAAGATTCTAAGTGTACTTCTTGGATCTTTGATTGTGGTGCCACCGATACGATGACGTTTGATATCACCGATCTAACGTCAAAATCTAGAGTTGATAAAACAAGAATTCACACAGCCAATGGGGGAAACCCTCCCAGTTAAAGGAGGGGGAACCATTGCATTCAAAAAATTACGTCTCTCTAGATGTCTCTATGTACCATCACTATCACACAACTTATTATCCGTCAGTCATGTTACGAAAGAATTGAAATGTGTGGTATTAATGCACCCCACTTTTTGCCTTTTGCAGGATATCAGAACGGGGAAGATCATTGGACGTGGTACTGAAAGACAAGGACTCTACTATGTTGATGAAGTTACTCACCACGGTTCTGTTTTGCTCACTCATGGGTCCAACGATCAAAAAGCTTGGTTATGGCACAGAAGATTAGGCCATCCGTCCGCTGGTTAGTTAAGACAATTATTTCCGCACTTATTTCCTAATAATAAAACTTTCCATTGTAACACTTGTATTTGGCTAAGAGTCATAGACAAACGTTTAAACCTAATGATAGTCGAGTTGATTCTCCTTTTTCGTTAATTCATTCTGATGTTTTGGGGTCCCGCAAAAATTGAAGGGGGAAAATTTTTTCGTTATTTCTTGTTATTTATAGATGATTGACTCGTAAGACATGGACTTATCTTTTAAAAACTTAGTCTGAAGTGTTTACTAAGTTCACATCGTTTTGTAACATGGTCAAAACTCAATTCAAACAGGACATACAAATTCTCCGATCCGATAATGGGGGAGAATTCTGTAATACTTCCATGAAAAACTTCTGTCAAGAGCGGGGAATCATTCATCAAACCTCGTGTGCTCACACCCCTGAACAAAATGGGGTTTCAGAAAGCAAAAATCGATTCTTGTTGGAAATCACTCGTGCTCTAATGATCGAATCACAAGTCCCAAAGTCTTTTTGGCCAGAAGCAGTTGTCACTGCCACGTACTTGGTTAATTGTCTCCCAACCCGAGCTCTAGCTCTCAAAACTCCTCTCCAAACACTGTCACACTTCCATAAATTGCCTTCAAATCTAACTCTTGAACCTCGAGTATTTGGATGTTCTGTTTTTTGTCCATATACCAAAAATAGAGCGTTCAAAACTTGATCCTTGTGCAGTGGATCAACACGGGTATCGGTGTTACAGCCCGAGTCGGCGTCACATGTTCACAACATGAACTGTGACTTTCTTTGAAACTGAGTTCTTTTACCAGACCCATCTTCATGGTCAGGGGGAAAAAGAAAATGACGCATTAAGATGGATAAGTTGGGCCCCCGCTTGTGAATGGTGCTTCTACTGATACATCCACTCCGGAGACTGATAGTTCTGAAGAACCTAAAGATAGTACCACTCCCACCTACAATGATCCTCCTCAACTGATATCCGAGGTAAGTGGCTCCGAAACTCCGGATACTTCAAATAACTCTGATATGTGTGATGATGAACAACAGGTCGAGACGGAAACTCCGAGTGTGACTGAACCAGCTCGGTATGATCTTCCACCTAGATCAACCAGGGGAATTCCGCCTAACAGATACTCACCTGAAAGAAGTTCAAGAGGGTCGAGATATCCAGTTGCAAATATCGCAAGAAGGAATTTAGTTCCGGAAGCCAAGTCCTTGCAAACGCGATCTGTTCTGAAAAAATACCAACAAGTGTTGAAGAAGCACTCAAGTATAAAGAATGAAAGAAGCAATTGGAACTGAACTTGAAGCCCTGGGAAGAAAGTGAAACATGGAAGAATGTGAATTGCTCCAAGAAAGAAACTCGTAAATGTCGGTGGGTGTTCACTATCAAGTATAAACCCGATGGATCAATCGAAAGGTATAAAGCCGATTAGTCGCAAAGGGGTATACTCAGACTTACGGGATTGACTACTGCTGAGACTTTCTCTCCAGTAGCCAAGATTGATACTATTAGAGTTCTATTCTCAGTTGCAGCAAACAAGGATGGACCATTACACCAATTCGATGTCAAGAATGCCTTCCTACATGGAGAATTGAAAGAAGAAATCTACATGGAAGTCCCACCTGGAATTCATGATAGTTCCGAGCCAGGAAAGGTTGCCGACTAAAGAAATCTCTGTATGGTTTGAAGCAGTCTCCACGAGCGTGTTTTGGTAAGTTATGAAAGAAAGTAGGCTATAACCAAAGCAATTCCGATCACGACTCTCTTCTTGAAACGAAGAGGTAAACTCATAACCTGTTTAATAATCTACGTTGATGACATGATCATTACATGGATGATTCAGAGGAAATGACAAAATTGAAAGCTAATCTTTTCAAAGAATTTGAAATGAAGATCTGGGAAGACTCAAATATTTTCTCGGAATTGTAGTTCCTAAGATCAAAATTGGGGATCTTCATTTGCCAGCAAAAATATGTTCTTGATTTATTAGCAGAGACGAGAATGCTAGATTTCAAACCTGGCAGACACTCCCATGATAAGCCCAACCAAAAATTGTTCATGGAAGATAAGTTGAACTGGCTATAAAGAAAGATATCAGAGAACTGGTGGGAAAGCTTATTAATTTAGGCTCATACTCGGCCAGACATTGCATACTTGTGGGGGTTATAAGTCAATTCAGCACCAACCTCAAGTCCAGCACATGGAAGCAACTTTACGGATTATCATTTATCTCAAGGGAACTCCTGGACACGGTGTTCTATTCAAAGCAAATGGGCACCTGAAGATTGATGCTTATACCGATGCTGACTGGGCAGGCGACAAAGGTAATAGGAGGTCTACACAGGGTATTTTACCCTAGTGGGAGGAAATCTTGTTACATGGAGGAGTAAAAAGCAAAAAGTTGTCGCCCTCTCAAGTGCTGAATCTGAATTCCGAGGATAGCACGAGGATTAGCTGAAGTCCTATGGTTGCGAAAACTATTGTCAGAAATTGGGTATCCCTCAGAAGAAGCCAGTAAGATCAGGTGACAACAAAGCGGCTATCCAGATCTCAGGAAATCTAGTTCAACATGATCGCACCAAACACGTTGAAGTTGATAGACACTTCATCAAAGAAAAACTTGAAGATGAGATTATCGAGCTTCCGTTTGTTTCATCAAAAGATCAGCTTGCAGATATCCCTACAAAGGCGGTTACCGGAAAGATCTTCGCTCACTGTCTTGACAAGTTAAGCATTAGAAATCCCACTACTTAACTTGAGGGGAATGTTTTATAGAGGCCCAATCAAATGTAAGCCCAAGCCCGTATGTGGGCTTGGGCCCGATAGGTTAATCTTTCCTATAAATAGGCTTCATATGTAATCGTTGTTAGTTGATGAAATATAAAAATTCTTCCTCAAAACCCGACTCTTAATTTCTACAGTATTTAGTTACTTTGGTCCATCAATTCTTTAAAACTAACTTAATTTATCTTTTAACTTGTTAGTGAATTATTCTCATATTGTTACGGAAACATCATTTTCGACACCACCTAGTTCTTTACCAATTTAAAATCACTACATTTTCTATCTTTATATTCATGATAACCAGGACGATACTATGAGGCTATTATATAGATGAGTGCATTGTACACTCTAAAAGATTTGATAATTTTATAGTAACTGTCCACCCCGCAAAAATGGCGGAAACGAGGTGTACAGTGTATACGGTATCAATTCAAGGTTACATAAACATAATTAAGCCATACATCATCAACATAGATTAAGAGTTTGAAATAGAATACTTATTAAAATCATCCGAAAATATCAAAATACGGCTACAGCGTTTGGGATTACTAAGGAATTAACATATAGCAAAATAAATTCATATCAAAAGATCCACGTAGCCAAGCAAGCATAGCATCAAATAGAGTAACCTCAAATCCCCTGAAAAGCGTTAAAATACGCACGTCAACATAAAGTTGGTGAATTATTCGCAATAATTAATAAAAACATAATAGTATAAAAGATTCAATACGTTTTGACCCAAAGTGTTTGATTTGAAGATAAGTCATTTGAAAATGAGGTTTCAAAATATACGTGAAGTATACAAAATCTTTTGATAAAATACTCATACTATACCATAAAAATAACCATAATCGATCATATCATACATACTGGATAGATAATAGCTTTAGGAACATACGAGTACACCTGAACCATAACAATACTGGCACCCACCTAGTGTCTTAAGCTAGGTTGTCCGCGAAAATGCATCGGTCATAAGCATTACTACACGGACAGGGCGCATCCATCATCCATCGTGTTAGAAATGAGGGTTTGTTAGACCCCATATAGCGCTATATATATATAAACCGGCGGCCTAAAAGCTAACAGGTGTGTATACGGGGCCTCGTACTACCACAAAGGCGGTACAAGTTTGGGTAGACCATCGAAAGCATTCATATCCTATACATACCATAATACATAATACCTAAAAATACATTATATAACGCTAATCATGCCCAAAAATGTAAAAGGGTAAAAAGGGCACGAATAACTCACTGAATAGCAAAGCAATCCAAATCACAATATGTCGGGAAATATCATATACCGTCAAGCTCCCACGTCTAAGTGCCCTAAACATCACGTAAATAAACATGTCTAAGTATCTCTAAGTCTAGTGGGATATGCCTTAACGATTAACGTTTTATACGGGTTTTAAAAGACCAAGAAGGAATTACCAAACGTTTCGAAAAATCAGCAAGCTAGTACGTGACTAAGACTAAAGGTCTTAGTTACGGTGATCAGTTACGTGGACTAAGACTAAGAGGGTCTTAGTTACGTGATCAAGTTACGTGCACTAAGACTATGGTCTTAGTTACCGTGATCAGTTTACGTGACTAAGACTATGGCTTAGCTTACGGATCAGTTACGTGACTAAGGACTAATCGTCTTAGTTACGTGATCAGTTACGTGATAATGAAGAGTTACTTGATCAGTTACGTGGATTAATGAAGAGTTACTTGATCAGTTACGTGCACGTAACAAGTTACGTGACGTAATTGGGTTTTTTACGAAAAATTACATTCGGGATGAGATTCAGAGTGTTTTTAAGCATCAAAATGACCCATAATCGAAACCCTATGTCCAGAATATGTTTAGGAACAATAACCCTCAATAAAATCTGAGTTTTGATGGTGAAAAGTGGTATTTTCGGTATTGAATCAAAATAACAAAGTTTAAAACTAAAACCGAGAAATACTTACCCGATCGTAACGAAAATTGGAGATAGATGAAGATGATAACGGTGAACAATAATCTATCTCGGATTTGGATTTCAACGGTCGATCGCCGGAAAATGTAGAGAGAAGGAGGAGTGTTTATGTGTGTGTGTTTCTTGAGAGAGAAGGTGTAGGTGAATGAGGAGAAGACAAAAGGTAGGTGACAAATAAGACAAAATAGGTTGTAGAAACCCTTTTAGGACGATTTTTGTAATAAAATCTGGAAAGGACTAAAATTGTAATGAATTTCTCCCATAGGACTAGTTTCGTAATAAATTTCCGAAAAGACTAAAATGAAATACTTTTAAACGTTAATCTTAATCGTATAAATAAGGCATAATTCCCCAAACTTATCATAAGAGCATACTAGACTTATACTAAAGGCACTTAGAACTAAACGTTCCCGACATAACGATTCGAATCACATAAATAAAATACGATACCCATAAAATACGAGAAATACGAATACAATACTCATAAAAATAAACGATAAAACATAAAAGGAAAACAATAGGGTCAAACATAAACATAAATAAATAAAACGGATACGTGACGATAGAAATACCTAGAAATTCGCGAATGTCACAGTCTCCCCAAGTAAAAGAAATTTTCGTCCTCGAAATTATCACTTGGTACTACTTCCGGGGAAAGGTAGATACTTCCGCAGAATTTCATCTTCGCGTTCCCAGGTGAACTCAACTCCAAACGGAATTCCAGCGAACCTTGACAATCGGATCTTACTTCGTCGTAGACGCTTAACATCACTAGCAACGATCTCGATCGGTTCCTCAACGAATGAAGCTTATCATCAATCTGGAGTTTCTCAAGCGGAACTAATAATGTCTCGCCAGCCAGCATTTCTTCAACTGAGATACATGAAATACATTATG